>CAUYPO010113507.1:0-15010 GCA_963574435.1 Cheirogaleus major
TCGGGGCTACCTGTTTCCAAAGCCCATGTTCTCCCCACCAGTGTATTGTGAATTCTCAGAGGGTTTCTGGAGGAAAAGAATTCAAGATGGTTTGAGAAGAAACTTGAGGCTGGGCGTGGTGGCTCACGCCTGTAATCCTATTACTCAGGTAAGCTGAGGCGGGAGGATCGCTTGAGCCCAGGAGTTTGAGACCAGCCTGAACAAGATTGAGACCCCGTCTGTACTAAAAACAGAAAAATGAGCCGGGCATGGTGGTGCATGCATGTAATCCCAGCTACTCGGGAGGCTGAGGCAGGAGGATCACTTGAGCGTTGCAGTGAGCTAGGCTGACACCACGGCACTCTATCCAGGGTGACAAAGTGAGACCCTCTTAAAAAAAAAAAAAAAGAAGAAGACGAGAAACTTGAGCTAATATAGCCCCTTTCCCATGGTGGTTTTGAGTTTTTGAAAGAACGCATCCACAGCTCCTGTCCTAAACCTGGTTGCCCCAAAGCAGACCTTGACCCAAGGGCTTGGGTGTAGGTAGTTCACTCCGTAGGTGATACTAGGAAACGGTGAGGAATGGAGAAGTGAGACAGGGGAGGGAGAAAACTCAAAGGGACAGGCTTTGACAAGCAGGTGACTGCTGTGGGCACCGGGGCTCCACCCTGATGGGTGCCCTCTGAGCCGGTGCATAGAACGCACATCAGAATTTCACACTGAGGAGCTGGAGGCTGGGGCGTTGTCCAACTTCCATCCCTCGGGATTGAGGATTGTCCCTGAAGGTGTTGAATCTCTGGCCCTTCCTGCACAGGCTGAGCAAGGTCCTTTGCTGTTGGAGGAAGCCCTTGGGTAGAGATGGAGAGGAGAGGAGAGGAGAGGAGAGGAGAGGAGAGGAGAGGAGAGGAGAGAGAAAGAGAGAAAGAGAGAAAGAGAGAAAGAGAGAAAGAGAGAAAGAGAGAAGAGGGGAGGAGGGGAGGGGAGAGGAGGGGAGGAGAGGAGAGGTGAAAGGAGGAGAGGGGAGGGCAGGGAAGGGGAGGAGGGAAACAGGCACTTGAAGCTGGAAACTGGGCTGGCAGGGGCAGGGCATCCATGGGATAGGCCTCAGCCCCACCCCCACCCCCTGGAGATCCCTCTGGAGAATTGGTATTAAAAGGTGGGGCATCTGAGGTGTGACTAGGTCGTGAGAACAGAGCCCTCCTGGATGGATTACTTCGGGAGGTGGCTTGTTTGGCAGCCGTGTGAGGACCCAGCAAGAAGGCACCATCTATGACACATGGGCTGTCGCAAGACACTGAATGAATCTGCTGGCACTTTGATCTTGGACTTCCTAGCCAATACATTTCTTTTCTTTTCCTTTTAGAAATGGGATCTCACTCTGTCACCCAGGCTGGAGTGCAGTGGCATGATCATAGCTCACTGCAACCTCGAACTTCTGGGCTCAAGTGATCCTCCTGCCTCAACTTCCCAAGTAGCTGGGACTACAGGTACAAGCCACTGCATCTGGCTAATAGATTTCTAATTTTTAGAAATTACCGGGTACTTTGCTATAGCAGCCTGGAGAGACTAAGACAGAAGGTATACCAGTGAAGGCTCTGCCAGAGAAACAGAACCAGCAGGAGATACGCACTGAGAGATGTGTTGCCAGGAATTGGTGTATACGATTGTGGAGCTGGCCAGGCAGGTCCCACAGCCACAGGGCAGGCCACCGGGAAGGGTGGGCTGGAACTCTGAGCCAAAGCTGCTGTCCACAGGTAGAATTTTTCCTTCTTCAGGGAAGCTTTAGCTCTGCTCATAAAGGTCTTCACTTGATTGAGTCACCTGGATTGTCTCGGATAATCTCCTCACTTAAAGTCAATTGATTTGGAATTTACTTCTACAAAAAAGCTTCTCAGCAACACCTAGATCAGTGTTTGAATAATGGGGACTGTAGCCTAGCCAAGTTGACACTTAAAACCGACCATCGCAGAAGGTATGTGAAGATGTTGTCAGGGTGCTGGTGATAGGACTCAGCTTGGGACCAAGTCTGGGCTCACCCGAGACCACGGAGCTGGGCTGAGGCTGAGACCACTCTAGTCTGAGGATTGATCCTTCGAGCCCCTCCCCCTGCCAGCAGATGTCAGGCGGCCAGGGAGGGGGCCACTTTCCCTCCTGCAGCCTCGGCCCCAGCACGCATCACCTCTGGGCGAGGTGCCTGGACAGATGCACCACAGCCCTCCGCCTTCCTCCCCTCCTGGGCTGGGCGGGAAGGTGGTGGGGGGAGGGACACAGGGGTGTGAACACATGGATCCCATCAGTGACCTCACTCTGACTGGCCGTCACTAGGCTTTCCCTGGGCTGGCAAAGGTCTGACTGAGGCTGCCTCCCCCTAGCTCCAGCCCTCCAGGATGAGCCAAGGCGAAGTAGAAAGTGAGTTGGGATATGATTGGCTGTGTAACCTTGGTCAAGTCCCCGTCTGTTTCTGAGCTCTCTGGCCTCCATTAACACTGACACGGGAAATGTTTGATTATGCCAGTTGTCTTAGTCTGTTCAGGCTGTTGTAACAAAATACCAGAAACTGGGTGGCTTACAAACAACAGAAATTTATTCCTCACCATTCTGGAGGCTGGGAAGTCCAAGAGCAAGGTGTCAGCAGATTCGGTGTCTGGTGAGGGCCTGTTCTCTTATAGACGCTGCCTTCTTGCTGTGTCCTCGCATGGTGGAAGGCGCTAGCTAGCTCTCTGCAGTCTCTTTAATAAGGGCACTAATCCCATTCATGAGGGACCCACCCTCATGATCTGCTCACCTCTCAAAGGTCCCACCTCCTAATACCACACTCTAGGGGGGCTAGGATTTCAACATATGAAATTCGGGGGACACAAACACTCAGCTCACAGCACCAGTGTTAGCTTCTGTGTATCTTGGAGCCAGTGTTCAGAGTTGGCCTGCTCAAAGCAGGGCAGTGTAGACACGGGGGCTGTGCCACATGGCTGGAGCTGGAGCTGGGTTGGGGCATTTCTGCCTCGGGTCTGATCTGCCCCTCCTGGCCCCAGGCCTTGTGTCCCAGTCGTAGGCTGAGCCCACTAGCCCCAGGGCCCCTGTACGATCCACCTCCGAGGCATCAGTGCCTAGCCAGGGTCTGGCACAAAGGGAGCACTCAGTGAGTAGGAAAGAAAGGGAGGGAAAGGAAGGACAGGAGAGAAGAGGAAAAATAGTAGGACAAGGAGAGACAGAGAGAAATAAATAAAAAAAGAAAGAAAGGAGGGAAGAAAGAAAGGAAGAGAAGAAGGAAGGAAGGAGACAGAGGGGCCGCAGGAGTGGACGAGGGAAGGAACGAGTGGACGAGCGGCCACATGTGTGGGTGGCACGGGCCGTGAACAGCCCACGTCCTGCACAGCCCAGTTTTGCTGCGAGCTCAGATGTACAGCTGGACGGGCCCTTAGTGATCTCGGAACACAGATGAAGAGACTGAGGTTCCAGGAGGGGAAAGGATGTGTGAGGCCGTGTGGGGAACACAGGCAGGGACAGGACCGAGGCTCCCATCTCAGGCTCAGGGTCCAGTGCTCGGCCCACCTCCCAAGACCACCCTCAGAGAAATGGTTTCCCAGAGCCAGGTGGGGAGGGGCCTGGGAGACAGGCTCTGGGGGGGCCAGGCCTGAAGGAGGAGGTCATAGGGCCAGGCGTGCGTGGCAGGGCCGTGCTCTGAGAGGAGGCAGCTGAGTCTGGCCAGGCCAGCAGGCAAGAGCCGTCCTCGTTCCTTGTGACCGTGGCTGCCTCAGGCCTGCGGTGAGGACCACCTGGACCCAGACACTCCCGTTTTCTGAGCCTTGTTCTCTCTCCCTCTTGACACTGTCCTCCTACGTTCCTTTTTCCCCCTCTTTTCCTCCCCTGCTGCCTCTCCTTCCTCCTGGGGCTGCCCCCTCCCTAGGGCCCTCTCAGCGCCTCCTCCCTGCCTGCTCCCGGCCATGTCACTGCACTGGGCTCCGCCTCCTGCCGTGTCCTCAGCCTCAGTCCCCTTTCTGCTTTAACTCATTTCCTGACTTGCTCTTCTCTGTCCTGGTGTCTCCTCTGCCTCTCTATCACCTTCTGTCTCTGATATTCTCTCTGCCTCTGCCTCAGCCTCCCTCTTTGCAAGTCCCAAAGTCCTAACGGGCTGCTCTAGGCAGCACGCCCCTCCCGCCCGTCTTGCCCGCCTCTGGTAGCAATTATTCCGGGCTGGGATGGAATCCTCCAGCGCCCAGACAGACCCACAGGCAGCACATGGGGACCAGATGGCGACAGATTCCTCAAGACACTAATCACTTTGGGCAAGGGAGCAGGGGGTCCCCAGGGAGGGCCAAGCCAGCCCCAGAGCAAAGTCCTACAGTCTCGTGGAGGCCCTGGAAGCCCCTGAGCTGGGCCGAGGCTGACAGGCGTGGGCGGGGCCAGCCTCCCGGGGCACAAACACCAGCCAGGAGCCACCAAAGGCAGAAAAGAGCCACTGGAAATCATGTCGTGTCTTCCTGCGCTGACTTCACAGGCTAGAAATCTTGACACCTCATCAGTGACCTTCTCAAGGTCACTGGCGACTGGGCAATAGACCACAAGGCCTGCGTCTCAATCCAGGCTCTGCTCCTAGGAGTGGAAGCCAGACGGCCCGGGTTGCAGGCCCAGCCCCACTGTTCCCTGGCTGTGTGACCCTGGGGAAGTCACCAAAGCCCTCTGTGTCTTTGCCTGTAAATCCGAAACAGTGGCAGCACCTACTTCAAGGATTGACGGCAGGATTCCTGAGTTACTGTGCAGAAAGCACTAGCACAGGGCCTGCCCCGAGGGAGACTCTATCAGTGACAAATAATAAATAAATAATAGTAAAATAACGGTTATTAGTCTTCCTAAAGCACAGCTCAGTTCAAGCCACTCCGTGTTCAGAGACCCACCATGGCTCCCACTGTGCACTGAATAAAGTCCAAGCGAGCTCCAGGGGTCAATGTTCTATCCTCATGTTGCTCGACTCAGCCCTGCTAAGCCTGCCTCCCAGGCGCGGAGGCAGCTGTTCACGGGCCCACTCCACCGGCAGCTTCTCACTCTCCTGCTGCACACTGCTAGTTGTCCACTCCTTTAATGTGGCCGTGAACCAGGGATCGGTCCTTGGCCACTTTTACTCATCTACCCCCTCTCCTGGCCACCTCAGGCAGGCCCGCGGCGCGCAGTGGTCGTGGAAGCGCTTGCATTCAGATCTCCCGCCTGGCCTCTCCCTGGACTCCTCACCACGTCCAGCGAGTTCTCTCCTTGCCTTTCCAACTTGTCTAAACCCAAACTCGCGGCTTGCTCCCCCTAACCTTTTCCTCCCTGTCTCTCCAAGTTCCCATTGCTCAGGCCAAGAGCCCGGCAGTCATCCTTGAGCCCCTCTTTCCCTCACAGCCCACATCCAAAATGTCAGCTCGTCTGTTGGCTCAGCCTTCGGAAACGGAAACGCACCCAGAAGCCGCCCTGAGCCACCGCGGCTCTCCCTGGGCTGGCCCAGCTACCCTCCCCGTCCAGGGTCTCCACTCAGCAGCCTCTCGGGGACCCTTTCAAAAGCAAAATGGGATGTTTACACAACTACATGCACTTGTCAAACCCAAAGGACTGTACACTGGAAAGGGTGTGTTACTGTATATAAATTATATGTTAATTTTTAAATGCCACAGAAAAGTGGAACAGAGTATGTCCCTCCTCTTCACAAACCTGCCTACTGGCTCCCGTCTCCTTATAACGGTCTCTAAGGCCCTAGATCAGTGCTTTTCAAACTGGGACCGTGACCATTTAGTAGCGCAGGAAATCAATTTAAAGATCATTACCAGCACTGTTTTTTAAAAATGAAATAGAATAAAATAAAGTACATGAGTGCGTAGATACAGTTTATTTCAGCTTTGTTTTTATATGTGTATATTTGTACTGGATTGCAATATAAAACTTATTTCTCATGGTGGAGTGTAATCAATAAAAATTTTAAGCCACTGTGAGGCTTGATCTCTCCCCGTCCCTGTGACCCCCCTTCCTTTGTTTCTTCCCTTCACTTTGTTTCTGGCCCAGTTTTATCAACTTCTCACTGTCTTGCGCAGCTCCTAGAGTGCTCCTGCCTCAGGGCCTTTGCACAGGCTGGTTCTCTGCCTGGAGCACTCCTCCCCCAGATGGTTGCAGGGCTCCCTCTCTCACTTCCTTTAGGTCTTGGCTCAAATGTCAAACTCCAGAGACACCTTCCCGGCTGGCCTATTTAAAATAGCCCCCCAGTCCTGTGCTCCTGTGTTCCCCCTGCCTCACTTTACTTTTCTTTACAGCACTACGACTACTTGCAATACTGTGCATTTGTTTATTTGTCCACTTCCCTTCCTTAGAATGTCAACTTCACGAGGGAGAGACCATGTCAGTTTTACTCACTGTTGTACCCTAGTGCCTAGAAAAGTGCTTGGCACGTAGTGGACATTTATTGAATAAATACTGTCCTTGCCTTAATGAAACGTACAGTCTGGTTTAGATGGCCTCTTGCAGTTCTCTTGAAATGGTAAATTTCCTGGAAGCTGCCTCAAATCTCTACTGAAAAAGAGAGGGCACACTTGAGAATCCGTTGGAGTTCACTGGCCTGATGACACTTGAATGTCCTCCAGAATCTTTGCTCCTCAAAGAAGCCTTGAATCCCATCAAGAATGGACTTTTCCAAGTTCCAGAGCTCCTCTTCTGGGACGTCTATTGTCCTGCTGGGATCCTGGTGGTCTCCACAGAGCCCCTGGGCCCGTGCCCTGCTGCAGTAAACAACACGGAAATACTGTGGTTGGGATGTTTTGTTCCAGTTGACGAGACTTGTGGGCTGAGTGCTCCAGCTGAGACAAAACACAGAAACCTGAACCAGATGGGTGGCAGCTTCCCCACTGGCAGGAGAGGGAGGCCTCCTTGCAGCGGAGGGTGTCCCGCTGGTTTGGAAGCCAGCCCTGCCGCAGTGCCCCATCCCATTGGCTGCTGCCAGAAAACCCCGCTCAGGAGCCCACAATGGCCTCAGAGGCACTGTCTTTGTAGGGAAGGATGCGGGCAAGAGGAGGGGACCGCAATTCCCATAGCTCCAGGGTAAGGGCAAGTTCCCTTTACCAAAATGCTCTTATTTCACCAAATGGTGACTCGCAGGCTGAGACAGCTGGGAGAGCCCACAGAAATCATGGGCAGGGAAACTGAGGGCCAGACGTGGAACTCCACCCCCAAAGTCACACGGCAAGCTGAAGCTAGCACCCATGTCCTCTTGTTATCAGTCTGGGGCCTTTTGAACCAAGTAAAGTTACAGGATGGGCAAGCGTGAACCAGGGACAGAGCTCTGAAGTATGGCCATGCACCCTGAGCACGTGGCATCGGGGCCTTCATGGCTAAGGTGGCCACATTCTAATGGGCTCCTACAGGCTGGTTGGATGTCAGCAGATAGAGCAGACACTCCCGGGTGGCGGGAGACTGGGTTAAGCCGTTTCAGATGAGGGAAGTTTGTTTGGGACATGCTGGGGAACGGTGTGGCTAATGTCCCGTTGGGTGTATAGGGTGGGAGAGAAGGGGCACATGGTTCTCAGGTCTTACTTCTGCAGTCAGTGGTTAGCCTTAGGCATAGTGGGAGAATTTGGGACCTAGGACTTAATGCTTGGAAGGGGATCAGGGAGCACAGGAGTGTGCTGCCTGGGAGGTTTCTATCTAGACACCCCCCCGCCCCCGGCCTCCGGCAGCATTGTCCCTACATACAGGTGGCTGTCTCTCTTGCCAAGTGCTGATGCTATTTGGGGATGCAGAACCTGTCCATCAAGCAGGGCCCCACCTCCTGCAGGGATGCCGAGAGGCTGGGAGCAGAGCAGGGCCTGGGAAAACAAGCCATCAAAGCTGCCTGGGCAATTCCCTCTGGCCACAGAGAAGAGAGGGCCACAGGGTCACAGCAGATGGCTAAATATAGGGACACTTGGAGGTGGAAGTGGTTCCTGCTGGCTGCAGGGGGCCATCCTGTTCCTGCTCTCAGGGACAGGGATGAGGTTCCTCGGGAATAGTGTGTTTGTGAGACTGAGCGCCAAGTGCCAAGTCCTGCCTGGGCCGGGTCAGGAGCCTGGAGGTCCTCAGTCTGGATTTGGTGTCATGTCTTTGTCTATGGCTGGGGTCATGGCTTGGGTTACCCCCTGTATAATTCTTTCATTTCAACCACTATCTATCGGGCCAGTGCTCTGGGCTAGGACTTGTGCTCAGACCTCAGGCTCGGAAGTCCCTGCTCTGAGGAACAAATGCTTTCCTGGGGAGACAAACAACGGCCAACCAGCCACAGGGAAATGGAATAGGGACTCACCCAGAACATCAGCATCTGCCCCACTGGAATGCAAGCTCCCAGACGGAGGGATTTGGGTCTGAGTGGTTCACTGCTGTGTACCTGGCTGCCCCTAGATCAGCACCCGGCACCCAGAAGGTCTCATTGAATACTTGAATGGCAGAATGAACAGCTCTACCCAGAGAATCTGAACAGACTTTGTGAGGGGTGGCCTAGGGCTGGCTCTTGAAGAAAGGATAGAATCTTGAGCTAATCCATTGGGGAAGGGCAAATCAGGCAAAAATAACTGCATTGCAAAGACACAGCGATGTGCGATGTGTTCAGGAACATTGGATCCAGTTTTATGTGGCACCAAGGTGGAGGCCTTGCTGGAACAGATCCCAAGGGGCTGTGAACATGGCCAAGGACCCTGTTGCATAGCCCAGACGTGTCCAAAATGGGGTGCACAAGGTGATCTATTCATATGGGAAGAAAAGTCTAGACCTTTTATTTATATTTATTTTTACCTTCTAAAAAAAGGAAGAAAAATTTAAGCTCTACTAATATTTAATAGATAAAGTTGCACTGGTGCCCTTGTCTTGTCCATACCACAATAGGTCATGTGTCCCATGTCGTGGGGTTTCTGAGGACAGCAGTGGGGGTCTGGCTGACCGTGGGGCCTTCAGTAAGCCTGCCACAGGGTGTCGTCAAGGTGCTGCATTTTGTGACAACAAAGTCTTTAAATCACAGAATCTTTTCAAGACTTATTGACAGAAGCAGGAGCCACAAAACTCTTTTGTACCACACAGAAACTGCTGTTTATCTCATAGCAAAACACTCAAAGGAGTTACCACCTAAAAGATGAGTTATGCCTTTTTCTTTTATGAAATGACAGATGATCCAAAGGTGCTGGCTCATTCTGTGACAACCGCGGGATGCTATCCACAGATATTAAAACAAATAAATACATAGATAGGTAAAGGTGTCATTTTAAGATTGAATAAGAAAGTAACTGTTTTTGGAAAGAAACTGACAATGTAGACTGCTATTTTGGCATGGTTTTGTTGCTAAAGTTCGCTGTGTTTTGAAGTCATTTGTCAGAAATATTAAAAAGTAACGCCTTCTGATTAGTTTCCTATAACAACTGGTTGATGTCAGTTAAACCAAATTTTAACAAAAAAACGGTGCACAGAATTGAAAATCGCGCCTTGTGATTTAGTAAGTGCAGCCAGGAATGTACATATTCTGTGTGGCACTGCAGCTTTTCATGAGATATGTTTTTCCAACTACAGCAAGCATTATGCAAAGTGAAAAGATAAATGGAATTTAGTGCCATATTCTCAAATGAGTGTACCACATCATTAAAGCAAGATTTCATTAAAAAAATGAACCATAAACTGGATGTAGTGGCTCATGCCTATAATCCCAACACTTTAGGAGGCCGAGACGGGAGGATCACTTGAGGCCATGAGTTCAAGACCAGCCTGGGCAACACAGCAAGACCCCATCTCTACACAAAATAAAAAAATTAACCAGGCATGGTGGAGTACATCTGTAGTCCCAGCTGACTTGGGAGGCTGACGTGGGAGGATCGCTTGAGCCCCGGAGTTTGAGGTTGCAGTGAGCTATGACCTGCCACTGCACTCTAGCCTGGGTGACAGAATGAGATTGTCTCTTAAAAAAAAGAAAAAAAGTATACTTAATCACAATTATTACTACTAATAATATATTTAGTCAGAGCAAGAAGCTTTTGTATAACATTACATAAAATGAAAACAAAACTTTAAAAATGATATTATATATTTAAATCTCTCCTTTTCTAGTGTCTATTCTGGGATTATATTTTATAATTTATCCAATTATTTGTATGGTGGCATATGTATCTAATTTACAAATAAATAAATGCATTGATTGGGTGAGGTTTTTTCCTGACAGGAGGCTGAGAGTCAACCATGACTGGGGTGGTGGGAAGCTGGGGGAGGGATTCAGGAAGTAAGGGACAGGATCCATTTGAGGCCACTTTGGAAACTGGAGCCCAGAAGTCTGGAGGGGAGGCTGGACGTTGATTCAGACCCACTTCGGGAAGGTGCCTGAGCTGGGCCCGGAGCTGGGGGCTAGGAGGAGTGGAGGGCAGTGGGTTCCAGAGGCTTTTTGGAGAAGGCAGAAGTGTGGGCTATGGCAATGGATGGGACAAGGAAAGGGAGAGCTTGTGGGACACCCATGCCTGGGACACTTTTCGTGTGTCAGGGTGTTGGTCATGTCCACACTGAGATGGGCATGCCATGGAGGGGAAGGAGCAGGTTTTGGGGGCAGTTCAGTTTTAGACGTGGTCCGGGTACTCTCGGGGTCCTTGCTGGAGAAATCAGGAGATCAGCACCCAGGGAGAGAGAGGAGGCCGAGGACTCAACGTCCCCTTACTCTCCTCACAGGGCTAAACATCCCCAAAGGCACGGGCAGGGCCTCCCCCTCCTTGTCCTCCTCTCACACCCCAGCTGAGCCAGGGAGGGCTGCAGCCTAAGTGCTCAGTGCCAGCAGCCCGCAGGGGGCAGCTGAGGCCCCAGGTCCCAGGCCATGCCCTGGCAACAGGCTCTGTTGTGACGCTTCGGGAAGCCAGGGGTCTGTTAGTCAGAGCTGTGCAGGAAAGGGTCATCATGTCCCCTCCGGCCCTGGGAGGCCTGGCGGGCCAAATCTGGACATGCTTGGGAATGGTCCAAGGACTGGTCATTGTCTGGCCTGGCCATGGCTGCCAGGTCAGGGAAGAGCAGCCGGTCAAAGGGGACAGCTCTGTCCAGCAGAGACTCCCAGCAAGGATCTGGCTCCAAAGATCAGTCTACTGCCCATTAACACACCATAATAGGGACAACAGGCAAGTCAGACACTCCCCTTGGTGGGGGCGCAGGCGTCTCTGTCCATGGCATGAGCTAGGCTACTGGGTATGGCACCAGCACAGCTGGGACTCAGCCTTCCGGATGCACCTCAGCCCCTGAAGCCGCCCCTTGGGGGGTCCTGCACTCATGCCAGTGGGGTGGCGTGGCTGGGGTTCCCACGTTTCAGGGCTTCTGTGGGGATGGCTTCAGAGCCACGGGGCAAAGGCAGCCTCTTCAGACCTGGCTGGAATATTCTAGTATACCCTGGGATAGACAGCTACCCCTTGTCCTGGGCCTCAGTCTCCCCATTGCTCAGGAGACCTGCCCCCATTCCCCCTCAGAGCCACTTCCTTCACCCCGCCCCTGCAAGCCCCTCTTGCGTCCACACTTGGCTCGGGCCATGCCACCTGGGTCTCACTGCCACATCTTTGTCCTGTCTGCAGAGAACGCCCTCTCCCTTGGCCTTGCACAACTTTTCCTGCCTGTCCTTCCCACAGCCTTGCTCAAGCGTTACCTCCGGGCTAACGAGTTCTCTCTTGTGGTAGGACCTGTGACCAAGGCCTCGGGCCCAGACCCCCATGAACCTCCCTCCCTAAGACTGGGTTAGTGTTTCTAGGTGGGGTCCCGGTCCTACTGTGTGCATGGACACACACACACACACACACATACACGTCCCCTGGGCGCCCCTGGCTGAAGGACTGGCGCTGCACAGCCTCAGGGAGCCACTTCCCCTCCCTGAATCTCAGTTTCCTCATCTGTGGAAGGAGGGCCATAAGTGACCTCAGAGGGGCGCCTGACGGCAGAGCCGGCTCCCATGCTTCACATTTAAGGAATTGTTATTTTTACTGTTGGTGTGGGCGTCTCTTGTTGGCTCTTTTGGGCTGTTTGATGAATAATGCTAGGCGTGGGGCACACCCGCTTCCCTTGACCCTCCTGTGGGTCGGAGGGCTTGGGGGAGGGAGGCCACGCCCCCCAGGAACCTGCCGCGTCATGAATGTCAGGAAGTTCAACGTCAACAGCAGAGCAGACCTGATTCACTCAGCCATCTCCATCCCCCGGGAGCACTGAGAATAGATCCAGGAGCCCTTCCAAGAAGCAGCCTGGAGCACCGGCAAAGGCAGACAGGCCTCTGCGGGTCCTTGCCTTTTTCCTGGTCTTCCCTCCATGAATCGCATCGTTCCAGACTGCAGCCATCTCTGCCTACCCTGCGGTTTCCCACTGCCACACTCTTGCTGAAGCTGTTCCCTCTGCCTGGACTGCCTTCGCCAGTCTTAGGGGACCAGCCACTGCCTCCAGGGTGTGCTCCTGGGTTCCCGCACCTGGAAGGGACCTTTTCCTCAGCACTTTGCAGGCATCACTTTAAAGGTCCCGATTCAGGGTGCTGCTGCACCGGGCTGGGCCCTCCACCCACATCGTCTATTCTCCTCTATCTTGTAGACGGAGGAACCGAGGCTCAGAAAGGTTGGATACCTTGCCCATGATGATTTGGAGCTGGAGTCAGAGCAAGGTGACACAGGAGCCCATGCACGTCCCCACTTCCATCCTCTCCTGGAGTCAAGACAAATGGTGTTAATGTCTTGAAGGAAAACAAAAATTAACCAAAGCCACCAGTGACTCTCTCAAGTTCTTTTCTCCAAACTTCTAGCATTATAACCTCTATTTCTGGTAGAAATACAGTTCCTAAAATAAAGGGGGCCTCTGAGGTCCTCTTGGCAACTCCTGCTGGGCCCAGCGGACAGCTCCCCTAGTGCTAGGGACAGGGATACTAACTACGCTCACGTAGTAGCTCCACGCCGCCGGGCAGAGGGCTAAGGTCTTTGCTCATCTCATCCTTACAACAGCTCAGCCATGTGGGTACTACTGTCCTCATGTCACTGGGCTGGGGGGTGTGCAGGGGGAGGAACAGAGGCTCAGAGAGCTTGGTTGGTGACCTGGACAGATCTGCCTAGCCCTGAAGTTCATGCTCTTAACCTACCAACTGGGACCTTTCCCAGGGCAGTCCCTCCTGCTATGGCCAGGGGACCTCTACCTGGGGGAAGCATTCGGGCTCTTGCCAGGGACCTGCCTTGGGGGGGGCCTCCCTTGGGGCTTTCCCTCCTCCAGGGCCCCCGGGGCTTGGCTGACCCTCGGCACCTCCTGGTCTGGTCCTGCCCCAGTGGCCACATGGACTGTGCTGCTGGCTGGTGTATGGGAGGCAGCTACTGAGATCAGAGTCTGGACTTGGAGTCCAGAGCCTGGGGTGGGAATCTTTGCTCTGCCATTCATTGCCTCGCCATGACCTTCGATGAGTCTCACCTTGGCAAGCCTTTGAGCTGTCTCCCAGGTGAAATGAGGGCACGGAGGGGACAGGAACAGGAGCAGAGTGGGCCTTACTGGAAATGAGCTGGATCTGAGATGGGGTGGAGGTGGTGGGGGCAGGAGGAAGCCTGGCCTAGGAGACCAGCCATTCCAGGTCTGGGTCAGGAAGCCGAGGAAGGCGGGAGCAAGGACGTGCCCAGTGCTCATCTGTGCGCAGGGAACTTCAGGGAGCATCACCCCCTTCCTGTGGGTGGAAGGAAGAAAGAGCTTTCCCCTTTGGAATGTGCCCCTCTGCCTCCCGGCTGCTGCAGGACAGACCTCCAGCATTTGGGCTGAATTAGCAGTGTCAGACGTCAGCTGCCTGTGAATCACAGGCTGCTCCAAACCGGCGAGCACGTAGGGATCCCATCCCGGACGGTGGTTTTCACGCTGTCCAGCAGGCTCGGGAAGACGGTGTGAGCGCCAAGCAGGGGGGCCCTGGGCCCCACCCCAGCTTCTCTCAGAGCCGCTCCCTTCATCTGTTTTGCAAATTGGTTCCTCTTACTTCGAGTAAAGCGAGGAGTCTGCATCCAAACACAGAAGGAGAAAAACCACCTATGTATCCAACGGTCTCATTTTACAGAGTTCCGGACAAGTCGCACAGCCAGCCCGTGGGAGGAGGGGTTAGAGCCCTGTCTGCCGGGCTCGTGTGTTGATGCATGCACACCGTCATTCACTAACTCATTCAAAAAGTAGGTATCCAATGCCCTCTCTGTGCCAGCTATGTGCTGGCCAAAATAGGCAGGGCCCCTATCCTGGCAGAGTTTAAAGTCTAAGGAGATGACATTGATTAATCACAGTTCACACATTAGCACTTAGTACCACATGCCATGTGCGTTACATGTGTCAACTCTCATGACAATCCTAGGAGATAACTAAATCCCCAATTTACAGATAAGGAAATTGAGGTACTGGTAGGTGAAACGATATACTTAGGGCCAAGCACAGCCGGGCTTTGAACCTTGGCTGTCTGACTCCATAGCGTGTGCTCATTTCCACTCTATTATACAGACAAATGTCGTTTATAACCTATGGTGACATCTACATGTTTTATATCTATACAGGGGAACCTGGCAAAGCTGAGGTCGGGGTAGGGAGGAGCACCAGCAAAGGCTTCCCTGGGGAGGTGACACTTGACTTCAAGTGGAAGAACAACATTGACGGGCAGTTGATTTTCAAGTGGTGCCAAGGCCATTCAGTGGTCTTTCCAACAAAGGGTGTGGGTACAACTGGATATCCACATGCAAAAGAATTCATCTGATCTCTTCCCTTACACCATATACAAAAAATAACTAAAAATGTATCAAAGACCTAAATGTAAGAACTAAAACTGTAAAACTCTTAGGAGAAAACATAGTCGGAAGTCTTTGTGATTTTGGATTAGGCAGATGGTTTCTTGGATACGGTACCAAAAGCACAAGCGACAAAAGAAAAACTAGATACATTGGATATCATCAAAATTAAAACGTTTTGGCCGGGCGCGGTGGCTCACGCCTGTAATCCTAGCACTCTGGGAGGCCGAGGCGGGTGGATTGCTCAAGGTCAGGAGTTCGAAACCAGCCTGACCAAGAGC
>CAUYPO010113508.1:0-12365 GCA_963574435.1 Cheirogaleus major
AGTACTACTCATTCATAAAAAAGAATAAAATAATGTCTTTTGCAGCAACTTGGATGAAACTAAGACCATTATCCCATATGAAGTATCTCAGTAATGGAAAAACAAATACTACATATTCTCACTAATAAGTGGAAGCTAAACAATCAGTACACATGGGTGCAAAAAGATGTAAAGGTCATGGGAAACCAAGAAGGGGTAGGTTGGGAGGGGAGTGAGGGACAGAAGCTTACCTATCAGTACAATGAGCAGTATTCTGGTGACAGGCACACTAAAAGCCCTGACTTCAGCATTATATAATGTATCCATGTAACGAAAACATTTGTATCTCCTTAATATTTTGAAATTTAAAAATAATAAAACAATTGTATATGTTCATATCCAGGTGAAAGAGATGTGTGTGTGTGTGTGTGTGTGTGTTTTATCTCTCTTAAGGAGTAAACAAACACTTTCAGATAGTTCTTTGAATCTCACTGGTCAGTGTTGGGATGATATCCAGTGCAGTATTGTGGTGGTAAATTATTTTTAAAAGCCACATTTGCCAAGCTCTATGGTATAAATGCTCCCATGATGCCTGATTTCAAGCTTCCAATGTTATATTACTGAACACAGAATAAGGAAGAGATGTACACAATCATCTTTCATGAACCAGTTCCAGCATACTAATGAACACATGTCTATTCTTGAAAAAAATAATTGGACTGGTATATGGGAATGCCCTTCCTATCGATAACCACACATTTAAAAATCCTAAATTTCTAACTTTCTACAAACTATTGTTTTAAAAGTAGAAAAATATTACATTAAAGAAAAGACTATGTCATTGTAAAGTAGTTATTAAAAAGTCAGTAAGCATTAGTTATATTTTTTCATTGGGTTTTAGAATTTGTATAGAGTACTTCAGAAACATTTTGAACATTATTCTAATGTAATTAATCATAGTAATCATAAAGAACATTTAAAATAATTAATTCTCATGACAGATCAGTATTCTGTTCAACATTTATTGTGTACCTGCTATGTTCTAGATACTATAACATGTTCTGAAAATAAAAATATGAACCTCAAATGATGCTTGCTATGAAGTAAAGTTAGTGAAGGAGATAGACAGATATGCCAAGGATTAACAGATCAGTGGATGGCAAAATGTGGTCCATGAGCCATATTTAGATTGCTACTGTTTTTATAAATAGTTGTATTGGAACACAGCCATGCCAATTTTTAAAATGTATTTTCTATGGCTGTTATCATGCTACAAAGACAGACTTGAATACTTGCAACAGAGACCATATGGCCCACAAAGCTAAAAATGTTTACTATCTGGCACTTTAAATATAAAGTTTGCAGACCCCTGACATGTAACATGACAAAACCTGTGATGGAGGTATGTACCAGACACATTGGGAGCACAAACGAGTGGCATCTCAATAAATTTCATTCACTGTGAGGGTTTTCAAAGCAAAATTTAACAGTAATTTAATATCAATGCACTAATTACCCCAAATCTGAATGATTGCCTGTACATAGATAAACCATCCTAAAGGCTAGCTGAACATGTGAGACATTTCAGTTTCTTATAGACACAGCATGACAAAAAGTGCTAAGCACAGCTGTGTTCTTTATGGTCTGTGCATTGTCATTTGACTCTGTCAAACATAAAATGATTAAATCATGAATTGTTTGGTTTAAAAGTCATATTTAAAGTAAAACTCCCCACCTGGGGATTGGACTCGCTTGAAGCTCTGGCATGTAGGGGGAGGAGGGGTGGTATGGGCAATGTATGTAACCCTAACAATATTTGTATTCCCATTATATGATGAAATAAAAGGAAAAAAATAAATAATAATAATAATAAAGAAATAAATAAAGTAAAACTCCCTAAGCATGACTTTTTATATAAGGGCCACTGTTGGTTTGCTGCATTCTAGTGGCATGTCACATAAAATCAGTCTTTACAAAGTATCTCTCTTTCCTCAGACAAAAGGTCTTATGTACCTTAAATTATTTTCTTGATTTGTTTTTTGGTTTCCATGGTGTTTTCTTAGCTAACAATATATTTAAAAGAGGCTGAATGCATTTAACACAATTGTGTTATTGCAATATCTTTTAATCATTTATTAATTTCTTCTAAAAATTTCTGATATGTGTTCAAGAAAGAAGCAGATGAATGCTTATAAAACTTATTAAGCTCTGATTTACTCTTCATTGTAGTCTGGCCTTGATCCACTTTAATGATATACATGGGTCAATAAAGCACTTTTTCATCTAACTCAGATTCTAATCAAATTAGATTTATTTAGCAAAACACATCTAAAGTGTGGCTGTTTTTGATGAAATAAGCGCTTTGTAATGAAACCTGTTGATTAAGTAATTGCATGAATCTCCAAAATTAAGAGCATACTTATTGTTTGTTTTCTTAATTTAATAAAGGAAAGAGGAATCAGAAATCATCTGCTTGAAGGAAGAGGACAGTCCAGAACTCCTAATGGTCCCAGTAACTTGTCCCCCTACTCCAAGTTTCTAATATTTCAACATCAGAGAAAAGGAATAGTTCTCAGTCACTCAGTGTTCAGAGGGCTGCTGGTAACACTGCCTCCCCCCCACCTTCACAATGTGATTATTTCTTAGTGCATGTGGGCTGCTACAACAAAATATACCCTGGGTGGCGTATAAACAATAGAAATTTATTTCTTACAGTCTGGAGACTGAGAAGTCTAAGATCAAGGCTCTGGCAGATTTGGTGTCTGGTGAGTACCTGTTCTTCATCAGTGATGACTTCTTGCTGTGACCTCACATGGTAGAAGGAGCAAGGTAGTTTTCTGAGTCCTCCTCTTTTAAAGGCCACTAATCCCATTCATGAGGGTTCTGTCTGCCCTCATGACTTAACCACTTTCCCAAAAGCCTCAGGTCCTGATACCATAACCTTGGGAGGTCAGGGTTTCAAAATATGAATTTTGTGGGGACACAAACATTCAGAATATGGAAGATGGTGAGAGGAAAGACAGGGCCCAGAGCCCAGTGATCTTAATAAAAGCCCCATTCCTCCCTTTTCTTCCCCCCAATAATCACAGCCTCATCATCTCAAGATTTTCCTGTCTCATCATCCAAGACTACTGCTGCAGTCTTTCCCATTACAGTAAGAAATATTGTTCTCCAATTGCAGTCTAAAAACAAGGGGTCATCCTTATTTATTTATTTATTTTTTGCTTTCACCTCCCCCCATATCATATCCCAACAAATCCTATTTGCTCTACTTTCAGAGTATATACCAAATCCAATCCCTCTTCATCTCTGTACAGAAACCAAATTATCCTCATCTCTGGTCCAATTTGCCACAATCTTTGACCAGAATTATTGTAACATTTTCTTCATTAGCCTAAGTTTTCAGCCCTTTGACTCTCTTATGTATATTTTCAGTAAAATAGCTCAGGTATTTCATTTAATACCTGCTTGAAGATGTCATACTTCTACTCAGAACAAGGTAGTGGCTCCTCATCTTTGTTTATTGTAAAAGCCAAAATATATACTGTGGTCTATACACTCTGACTCCATACTCTCTCTCTGATCTCAGTATTTCACATCATATGAAATTGGAATAAATATGTTGTACTTTGCTTTAAGTTGAATTAAATCATTAAACCCAACAGAAAAAAAAGCATTATGGGTATGTAAATGATATTCACTGAAAACTTATTTTAGGCCTCCCCTTGTTGGCCATACATATTCTTTTGATCACTCTGAGGTAGAAATTTCAATAAACAAAGGTTCTTGTCAAAAAGCCTCCTCCATTTCATATTCCCAATTGATTATGGGGTTGCATTCTTCATTTCACCTTCCCTCATTCAAGCACTCTGTCTGAAGATTGGAATCTTCAATGATCTCTGTATTTATGATCTCCAGTGTCAATTTTTTGAACTTGGTAATTGGGAGACTTGAGCAACCTAGACCTAAGGCTCTTGTTAGGAACACCTGACAAGCCATTCAGGACATACTAGTTGTCATTCATGGTAGACTCATGGGTAGAATTTGTCAGCTTATAGGGAAATGCAAGTTCAATTTTCTTTTGCTATATTTGAGACTAAAAAGGAAAAGGTACTTCTGATTTTATCAATAAAGATGAATATATCAATAACAAAAACAATATTCTTAATCAGATAGACATGATTTGAATCATACAATATGCAAACTTAACTTGTTCTTCCTCAGAACAGATCTCCATGGCGTCTTTTAGGAAAGGGTTCAGTGACAAGTGATAAAATATGAAGGTCAAAAGAGTGCAAACTCTTGAGCCAGACAGCCTAGATTTGAATCCTTGCTCTGCTTTTAAAAACCGTTGTGTTCAGTGTCTCCACTTCCTTATGAGTATTCTAGTACTCATCTCCCAAGGTGAATTTACCATGAAGCAATTGGAACTTTATCTTCAGGGCTCTGTAGATGTGTAAGGTCCTTTACAAACAGGAAGGAAATCAGGGCTAATTAAAAACATTTTGTAAAAGTCATTTCTGGAAAATTAACTAAAGTTTCTTGAAAGAAAAAGATCAGTCCCAACACTCCAGTAATTTATCATAGCATTTTTCCCATTCAAATAAATATTGTGCTTTTATACCAGTTTTTGTGTTAATAATTTTATATATTTTTTTAATAAAGAGTGCTTGCATTAACTTAAGGCCCCACAAAATCTGGGCTCTCCCCTGCCTACCACTGAGAGTTTATCTGAAGGTGAAAGTAGATAATATATTTTAGGTACTTAGAACAGTGACTGGAACACAAGTAGACCCCAGGAAACATTAGCTATTATTATAAATAGGTTGCTTAAGAAGGATTATCATATCGATTAACCACATGATTTTGCCACAGGGAACCAGGTTTTCATGGCAATGTCAAGTATTTCAAGCTGCATTCAGGGAAGTTCCTAATGTTCTCTCCAAACCAGAAACAAATAGAATGATTAGACCTATATTGATTGAAGTTCACTGCCATGTCACTAAGTACTTATTAGTTAAATGAGAATGCTCAAGTGACACGCTCCAATGACTACTTCCTAAAAGTATCTTGGGCTCTTTTTAATTTTTGTAAGTATGAGTTTAAATCTAAAAAACATTATTGAATATGATATTGATTGATAATATTAATTTATTATTCCCTCCCCTCTTAACTTTTAGAACTCTTGTTATATATTTCCTGGATGGAATATTCATTTCTATTAATTTCTATATTTCATATATATTTGTTTAGTTTTATACTCTGCATAATTTATACAATCTTATCTTCTAGAACACCAATTTAGTCTTTATCACTATCTGGCTATTATTCACTCTATGCATTGGACTATTATTTTTTAATCTCATAAATAATATAGTTTCCTGAAATTCTATTTTTCCTATTTTTTTAATGATAGTTTCTTTTTATTTATAATTATGATTTAAATTCAAGTCACTTCATGTCAAATAATTTCATTATTCTATCTAAATTTTCTTTGTTAATTTTGGTTTCAATATATATGTTTGTGTGTGTGTGCATGTGTTTAGTTCAGATTTTTATTTTCATTTGTTTTTTTCCATGACATTTGTTTTCCATTATTTTATTGTAGGCTGTTTTTCTGTCCCATATGCAAGGATGGAGGAATAGGTTAAATAACTAAGATACGTAATATTAGACTTTCCTGCAGTTATGGAGAATTGCTTCCTCAATTTTCTTTGATGTGGACTATTGACATCGTGTCTAGGGGAAACTTTTCTCTGAGAATGGACATATTAGTATATTTTATTCCTGGATAACAGTGCTTTTCCTTGTTTCCACACCCCTATACTTTCCCAACATAATGCAGTCTCTTGTAAAAATACTAGGCACACATTAAGTTCTGCTTTGTTTCTCTCTCAGGCCCAAATATCATGAATAGGATCTATTCTTTGAATGACTACACATATTCTTCAACTGCTAAGCCCTTGGGTCAAGAACATATTTCTCTGTAACCATCAGCTCAGGAAAGGAGGAAGGGATGGTATTCTTAATGAATTTCTGTGATGAGTAATGGTGGTAAATAATCTCCAAGACAGTCTCCAGTGAACCATGTCTCCTAATATCCACAACTTTTTGTATTCCCCTTCTGCAATGAACTTGGAATGGCTCTGTGACTCACTTTATCCAATGGAATTCAATAAAGAGAAGTTCTGCCAGTTCTAGGCTTAAGCTTTAGGAAGGTCTGGCAAATCTATGCTTTTGTGCTCTCGGAAATGCTAACCTGCCATATATAAGAAATTTGACTGCCCTACTGGAGAGAAGTTGTGTAGAGAGTACACGGAGAAGCCACAAGGAAGAGAGGCTCTGAGACTACATAGAAAGGGAGAGAGTCTCAATCATCCTTGCATCCTGAGTTTAGTTCTTCATCTAGCCTCATTAATGTGTCGGACATATGAATGAGGCATCTTAGACGTTCTAGCCCAGTTGAGCTTCCATATGATTGCAACCCAAATTGGAATCACATAGAGCAGATAAACTGCCCAACTGAATCAGTCAGATCACAAAATCACGAAAAAACAAAACAAAACAAAAAAATAAGAATAACAATAAAACAATTGTTTTAAGAAACTATGTTTTTGAGTGGTATTTATTTTTTTACATTGCAATATAGTTTTATTTTGAAGAGTTTCCAAAACTTACTCGGGAAGATCTTGTTTCTTCACCTAAGTTTCCGCTACTCTTTCCCTACCAATCTGTAACCAGGTCCCCTCTGTTTCCCAGTTCTTTTAAAAAAGAGTGTCCTAGTGGCATTCTTTCTATTTTTCCTGAATTTAAATATAAATTTTATATATTTTTCACTAATTTCATTGGTCCTCCAAGAAGAAGGCAAGGTCATAAATGTTCTCAGCTCACAATGTGAACTGGAGGTCAATATATAAATTACAATCTCCAATTAAACAGATGAGGAAACTGACAATCTGGACGTTTAAAAAGCTTACTTAAAGACATAACTACTCACATTTGGGATTGAAATTTTTTCCATAATTAATAAATATTATATCCAAGAGAAGTAAAAGTAAAAAGATACTATATTTGAAAACCATATTATATTAATTATACATATAATATTTACATGCACATATATACATATTGGAAGTCATCTACCTCATCCCATAAGTGGTGCACATTATATCCACTCATATTTATTTGTCATAACAAGCCAATAAACTAACTTCAAGAAAGAGTAGGAAAAAGTGAAGAAACTCATGAAATATCTGTTCAGTATTGACTGCAGCACTGCTTGATAAAGTGGCCCCCTTGAGTCATCTTGAAAAGACTCTGCCTGCTGAACACAGGATCTAGCAGAAATAAAATAAAATTCCTTACTAAAAAACTTAAGTGTGTATACAATTTATCTATTGATCTCTTAAATTGTAACTTAGCATTCAATGGCTGTGAGTAGTTATGTCTTTAAGTACTGCTTCTAGAAAAGTATCACTCACCACATTTTTAAAAGTATTTTATCTTACTTAGAAGTAGCCACATCCTTTACTTATGTACGTGAATGAATAGAGGTGCAAAAAGTCACAAAAGAGAACACTGCTCACGTCAGGGAATGTCATTGTGCCTCATCCCACTCTTAATCTTAGATGGCAACCTAGAAAGCCATGGGTTCAGGTGGCATAGTTTCAGGAAGGAAGACAGCTACTTGGCTACCTGATCCACAAAAGACTTTGCACAAATAAGAAATAAATTCTCATTCTGTTAAGTCACAGCACAATTTAGCATTAATCTCCATAATACAGGTATTCACTTGCCCAATGAGAAAACACTTACAGTTGTACATTACCAAGTTACAAGAATCAATTTACCGAATGGTAGGTCTTGCCACAGGCAGCATTATTCTGCCACTTGTTTTCACACTTCAATATCAAGCATTTCCCTAGATTCTCCCAGATAGTTGGGGACGTGTCAGGTTTGTCCAAGAACTCTTTTGTGCTCTGCTCCAATGGCGTTAAACAGGGAGCCTACAAAATTCTCCAACTCAATAAGAGTCTGGCAAGGGTAATCAAAATTTCCATGAGTGCATCTCTTGGGGACCCTAAGACATGGATTGAGGGATGGAGGGACATGCCATAGCATTCTCCATTCCTATGAAATTCCTTCTACAAAAAAATCTCCTTAAGGAGTTTTCAGATTTCTCTCAGATATGGTAGACAGAGATGATGGTCATGAAACTAATTTGGCTACTGTTTTTTTCTGCATCAGTGTGTCTAGGGTATCCCTTCATAATGTTTGGACTCTTCCCCTCCATTAATGTCAGCACTGGGTCTCAGTCATAAATCTAAAGAGCATTTTTATTATTCTATTACAAGTATTTGAGTAGGCAAACAGGATTTATTTAGCATTTTTATTATACAACCCAAATTTTAGAGCAGATGCAATGCATTCTATTCTTTCATTTTTTTCTTTCTTATTTTCTTTCTAATTCCTTTTCCTTGTTTATCCCCAAACTCAAACTGATATATGGGCAGTAGTTAACTAGTTTAGCATATGTGGTTACGGGAACAAGTCCAGCTTTATTTCCCACATAGCAAACCCTGATCATTACTCAGTGACTGCTAAGAAACCACGTTTGAGGTCTGTACAAAAAGAAAATCAGTTACCAACTCTAATTCTAATCTAAAGTCAATGAGAAAACAAATTTTAGATATAAATAAAGGACAAGACTACATGCAAAGAAGAAAAAATAAGACTTAACAGAAAATAAGTATAATACTTTTTCTGAAGCAGTCCTACTACCTAAATTCTAAATGTTGGGTTATATTTGAAGAAATTACTAGTTATTATTTAAGAGATCACTAGTGACCAGGGAGAAGTGAGGAGTGAGGAAGCAAAGAAATGGGCCTGGCAACCTCTAGGCTGTGGTTTGAACCACAGCCATGGTAACTCCCAAAACATTGAAGGTGTACTTGCCCATGAAATACTCTTTTTAATATGACTTTCCTTAGCAGCCTCATGACCAAGACCATTCAAATCAAGATAGAGAGATGCAACCAGAGAAGGAACACTGAATACCAGAATTTCTAGAGGTGATTTCTTCTGATGAATGCTTCAGAAAGAGCAGGACTAAGAGTGGACTGGGACTCCATGTGAGACCAAATGGTGGTAGAATTCCCTATGGACTCAAGTCATTACTTCCAGCTAGAAGGTACTGAAAAGCTTTCTTGGTTCCTTAGTAAGAAATTATTTTACCACTTGATTTAAAAGAATATATTGAAAAACCAGCAATCCCTATGTCCATCAAAATATTAAGAGAACTACATATCAGTATAGTCACTGTGGTAGACAGCATAATGGCCTCCTGAAGACGTCCATACCATAATCCCCAAAACCTGTTTCTATGTTATGTTGCATGGTAAAAGGGACTGCGCAGATATGATTAAGGACATTGAGATACAGAGATTATCTTGAGTAGGCCAAATTTGATCATATGAATCCTTAAAAGTAGAAAGGAAAGACAAAGGGAGGTCAAGGAGATGGCAGTGTGAGAAGGTATTACTTCCTATTACTCTATTGTTGGTTCTGAGATGTCCAGGACCAGAGAAAGTCCTCTAGGAGCTAAGGGAGGCCCTCATCTGAGAATCAGCAAGAAAAAGTGAGACCTTCTCATAGAATTCTGTCAACACTTAAATGAGCACAAAAGGGATTTTTCCCTTAGAGTCTCCAAAAAGTAATGTAGCCCTGTCATGATCTTGACTTTAATCTGATGATACCTGCATTAAACTTCTGACCTAATTTCTGAACCCACCTTGGGCCAGAAGGAAACATGCTGCCCTAAAGGCAAAGACCCAGTCCTGGCAGGATTCATCACCTGCTGACTAAAAAGCCCTCGGGCTTTGAATAAACATCAAACGTAGCCAGGCAATAATTACCACAGGCTTTGTGTGAGATTGGGCTGGCTCCAGGCATGACTTGGTGCTGGTGCCCATGAGGAAGTGCCTATGTCACTCCTCCTTCAACGCCAGTAGCCCAGAAAAAGAATGAGAGAAAAGAGTGAGAGAAGTGGCCTGGTAATTGAGGGAACTCTTCTGTAACTTACCCAAGTCCACCAAGGCAATACCATCAGGAGTCTACAAGAGTCATAGCTCAGGACAAACACCATATAATCATTTCAATTGATACAGAAAAAGCATTAGATAAAATTCAACATCACTTCATGATAAAAAATTTCAAAAAACTGGATATAGAAGGAACTTATCCCAGTGTGATAAAAGTCATAAATGACAGACCCACAGCAAGTATCATGTTGAATGAGGAAAGACTGAAAGCCTTTCCTCTAAAATCTGGAACAAAACAAACATGCCCAATTTTACCACTGTTATTCAACATAGTACTAGAAGTTGTAGCTAGAGCAATCAGGCAAAAGAAAGAGAGGACACCCAAACTGGAAAGAAAGAAGTCAAATTATCTTTATATGCATACAATATGATCTTATGTCTAGAGAAACCTAAGAACTCCACAAAAAACTATTACAAATGATAAAAAAATTCAGTAAAGTTGCAGGATACAAAATCAACAAGCAGAAATCACTAGCATTTCTATATGCCAAGAGTAAACAATCTCAAAAAGAAACCAAGAAAGTAATACCATTTACAATAGCTACAAATAAATTAAAATATCTAGGAATAAACTTAACCAAAGAAGTGAAAGATCTATATAATGAAAACTATAAAACATTGATGAAAGAAATTGAAGAGGATGCAAAAACTGGAAAGATATTCCACGTTCATGTATTGGAAAAACCAATATTGTTAAAATGTCCTCACTACCCAAAGCAATCTACAGATTCAATGCAATCCTTATCAAAATACTAATGACATTCTTACAAAAATAGAAAAAAATTATCCTAAAATTTATATGAAACCACAAAAGACCCAGAATAGCCAAAGCCATCCTGAGCAAAAAGAACAAAACTGGAGGAATCACATTAAGTGACTTCAAATTATACTACAGAGTTGTAGTAACCAAAATAACATGATACTAGCATAAAACAGACATATAGACCATTGGAACAGAATAGAGAACCCAGAAATAAATCTACACATCTTTAGTGAACTTATCTCCAATAAAGGTGTCAAGAACATACAGTGGGGATAAGATACTCTTTTCAATTAATGGTGCTGGGAAGCTGGATATTCATATGCAGAAGAATGAAACTAGACACTTATCTCTTGCCATATACAAAAATCAAATCAAAACAGATTAAAGACTTAAATCTAAGACTTGAAAATATGAAACTACTTAAAGAAAACATTGGTAAAACGCCTCAGGGCATTGGTCTGGGCAAGGACTTCTTGAATAATATCCCTAAAGCACAGGCAATCAAAACAAAATTGGACAAAAGAGACCACATCAAGCTAAAAAGCTCTGCACAGGAAAGAAAACAATCAACAAAGCAAAGAGACAACCCACAGAATGGAAGAAAATATTGACAAACTACCCGTCTGACAAGGGATTGATAACTAGAATATATAAGGAGTTCCAACAACTCAATAGGAAACAACACAAAATCTGATTAAAAATGGGCAATGGATCTAAATTGACATTTCTCAAAAGAAAACATAGAAATGGCCAACAGGTATATGAAAAAAATACTCATCATTATTCATCAGAGAAATGCCAATCAAAACTACAGTGAGATATCATCTCAATCCAGTTAAAATAGCTTTTATCAATAAGAAAAGCAGTAACAAATGATGGTGAGGATGTGAAGAAAGTGGAATCCTCATACACTGTTGGTGGGAATATAAATTAGTGCAAACACTATGGAAAACAGTATGGAGGTTCCTCAAAAAACTGAAACTAGAACTACCATATGATCTAGTAATCCCACTTCTGGGTATATTCAAAGGAGGGAAATTCAGTATATCAAAAAGATATCTGTACTCCCATGTTTATTGCAACACTATTCACAATAACTAAGATTTGGAATCAACATACATATCCATTAATGGATGAATGGCTAAAGAAATTGTGGTACATATACACAATGAAATATGATATAGCCAGAAAAATAATGAAATCCTGCCACTTGCAACAACATGGATGGAACTGGAGAACATTAAGTAAATTAAGCCAAGGAAAGAAAGACAAATCTCATATATTCTCAATCATATGTGGGAGGTAAATATTAAAAGCAATTGATTTGAGTTCTTTGTAAATTCTGGATATTAGCCCTTTATTGGATAGTATAGTTTGTGAATATTTTCTTCCATTCTGTAGGTTGTCTGTTTGCACAATTGATTATTTCCTTAGCTGTGCAGAAGCTTTGTAATTTAATCAAGTCTCATTTATTTATTTTTCTTATTGCTATAATTGCCTTTGGGGTCTTAGTCATAAATTCT
>CAUYPO010113512.1:0-29078 GCA_963574435.1 Cheirogaleus major
CTAGCCCATTCAGACCAAGGAGGTGGCTCCACTCTCTGAAACCAGGGAGAAAGCAGCTTAGGCCCCTGGGCCTGTGGCGGGGCGGCAGCCATGATGATCTCTGAATCGCCTTCAGGGTCATTCTCCTTTCCTGAAGGATAACGCATATTTGAAGCCAGATAGCTCTACTGTCCTGTTCTGTAAAATCCCAGAAGTCCAACAGCCTTCCTTCATTCTGTCCCATTTTCTCTTTCCCTTTAATCCCAGCTGGCAGTGTTTCTGCAGTATAATCCCAGCCCTACTCCTGGCTTCAGCTGAGATGGCTGATTAAATCATAAGTATTCTCTTTATACTGTGATTAACCAGTTACACCTTTGGTGTTCTCTCTAGAACATGCTTTCTCATTTTTTGAAATATGGGTAGGCTGAAAATTTCCCAAATATTCAAGAATATTCAAGTTCTTGTTCATAAAAAATGCTCGACATAATTATTCATTAGGGAAATGCAAATTAAAGCCACAGTAACATATCACTACACCCCCACTATAATAGCTTTAATCCAAAAGACAGACAACATCAAACGTTCATAAGTATGTAGAGAAATTGGAACACTCATGTATTGCTGATGCGTCATGTAAATTGGTACACTCACTGTGGAAAACAGTATGGCAGGTTCTAAAAATGTTAAGCATAAACTTACCACATGACTCAGCAATTTCACTCCTAAGAATCTACCCAAGAAAAAGGACAATATATGTCCACATATGAATGTTAATAAAATAATATTCATAATATTGAATATCTGAAAACAATCCCGATGTCTATCAACTGATAAATGGATAAGCAAAATGAGGTATATCCACATTTATTAAGAAATAAAAATGATCTGATAAATGCTACAAAATGGATAAACCTAAGTGAAAGAACCTAATGCAAAGGCCTACATATTGTAGGTTTCCATGCATATGAAATGTCAAAAAACAGACAGATTTGTAGAGACGGAAAACAGATCAGTGGTTTCCAAAGGCCGGGGATGAACTGCAAATGGGCATGAGGGAACATTTTAGGGTGACAGAAATATCCTACAACTGGATTGTGGTAATGTTTGCTCAACACTATTTATGTACTACTATAATAATCATCATTTAAAATGGGTGAATTCTGTGGTGTGTAAATTATACCTCAATAAGACTGTTAAAAATGAAGTGTTATCAAAAGATTGGCCACTTACAAGCTGGGCAGGCTTAATTTACTTTCTTTCTTTTTATTAATCTCCAAACACACTTAGCATATATTTATGCACATGGCAAATCCTGAGAAATATTTGTTAAATAAATGAATGAAAAATAATATTTCCCTTTCTAATAAAAATAACAGAATAAAAGGTTTCTTCCTGTCTGAGAACTGGTAAGTGCCAGAGTGGAGATTGAAAAAGGAAAATTTAGTGAAAAGATATTTTCTTAGACATTTTGAAGAAAATTATTCTAATCATGTTGACCTCCTATATATTACTCAGGTAAGGCACTTAATTCTCCTACACTATTTCCTGTACATGAACCTTTAAAAATAATCTACCATGAGTAAATGATAAATGTTAAATAAAACAGAATATTCTGACTTATATATTTGCTTTTACTATAAAAACTTTAAACTACTTATCAGTAGAAATATTTGATACTTATATTCATACTAAAATGGGTTTGACATATTTCACAGATATGTAATAAAAATAAGAAATTTCATATCAGCATTTAGATTATGAAAACATGTCTCTTACGTTGTCTATTTCTGAAGTGTCATTTGTATTTGTTTGGATTTTCTCTGGAATTATGATTTGTAGAGACGAATTTTTAAAACCTGAAGAAATAAAAAACAAGTTAATAACCCTATCTTAAATTTGAATGAATATCTTCAGTTCCTTTCATAAGGTTTACTTATGCATATATGGGTGGCTCATCACTGTGTACTATAAAAACCTTGAAAACACTTATTTTGAAAAACAGAGAAGACAGCTATGAAAGACCAAGAAATTAGTGGGGAAGAGGTATTCATCTTACACAAAATGTGTTGTTCCTAACAAAAACAGAAAATACACACCCAAAATATCAAAGATATACTTTAAGAAAACTTTCCTGAAATAAAAGATTTAAAACAATAGACTAGCTAGTACAATGTATTTTAGGAATAACAGATTATAATTATTAAAACTGAGAAATACTCTACTAAAGTTATTGGGATTCCAAGATAAAGAATCCCATGAGAATATGAGATAAAAAGGAAAAAAAAATAATTGTGGGTCTAAGGGGAGAAAAGCAGGCCAGCTTGAGAATTTTCACAACAGTATTCAATGTTAAAAGACTCAATAATAATGTCTTTTAAAAACTTTAAAAAAACAAAGTTAGGACCCTATAAATGTATACCTAGCAAAAGTGTCATTCTAATATAGAGGCAAAATGTAAATATTTACAAGTAAAAACTCAAAAGAAAATAATAATTCACATGTGCCAGTCACAAAGTCAGTAAAATTTCTCCTAATAAAGATGTCAGTAGAGTCATGGTAAAAGGCCTAGTAGTGAGCATTAAATAAACTTAAATATAGAATAAAGGTTAAGACAACCATGGGAATCACAGTTATATAATAGATGTACATGTTAAAAGCTATAATGATGTAGACATGATTTTAAATATATATATATATGTATAAACAATGTCAGGAATTGTAGCAGAATAAGAAGAAGACTATATAAGCATATTGATTTTCTCAAATCTACTGCAGGCAGTGGTCAAAAAATGTGACTTAAATCTGAAAACAAGTAGAAGTTGAAATGTATCATTCCACAGTAAAAAGTTACAGAAAAAATGAGAATAAAAGAACTGTAATCATTAAATGCCATGGCTGTCATCATCATGAATGGAGAAAAGTTTAAAACCTTTCTTGTAAGAACTAGAACAAGACAAGGATGCCCATTTTCACCACTCCTACTCAACACAGTATTGGAAGTCCTAAACAGACCACGCAGGCAAGAGAAAGAAATAAAAGACATCCAAATTGAAAAAAGGACATCAATATCATTGCAGATGACATAATCTTATATTTAGAAAAACTGAAAAACTGTACCAAAAAACTATTAAAGTTGATAAACAAATTCAGTAAAGTTGATGGATACAAAACCAACAAATAAAAATCAGTAGCTTTTCTAATCACAAATAATGAAATAGCTGAAAAAGCAATCAAGAATGCAATCTAATTTATAATATCTACAAAAAATAAAAATACCTATAAAAGTAAATTTAAACAAAGAGGTAAAAGATTTATACAAGGAAAACTACAGAACACTAATGAAAGAAATTAAAGAGGACACAAACAAATGGAAAGACACCCCCATGCACATGGATTAGAAGAACTAATGTAGTATACAGATTCAATGCAATCTCTATCAAAATGCCAATGCCATTTTTCACAGAAATAGAAAAAAAATCCTAAAATTTGTGTATAACCGAAAAGCCAGAATAGCCAAAGAAATCCTGAGCAAAAACAACAAAGGCAGAGACATCACACTATCTGACCTCCAAATATAACCGAAGGCTTTGGTAGCCAAAACAGCACTGTATTGGTACAAAAGTAGACGCATAGACCAAAGGAGCAGAATAAAGAACACAGAAATAAATACATATATTTATTGTGAACTGATTTTTGACAAAGGCACCAAAACACACACTAGGGAAAAGACATTCTCTTCAATAAATGGTGCTGGGAAAATTGTATATCTATGTGCAAAAAAAAAAAAAAATGAAACTGAACCCTTATCTACCACCATACACAAAATCAACTCAAGATGAATTAACAACTTAAACATGAGACCCAAAACTATAAAAAACTATTAGAATAAAACATAGGGAAAATACTCTAGGACATTGTTCTAAGCAAATATTTTATGGCTAAGAACTCAAAAGCACAGAAAACTCAAACAAAAGTAGACAAGTGGGACTATATTGAACTAAAAAGCTTCTGCATAGCAAAAGAAACAACAAAGTGAAGAGATGACCTGTAAAATGGGAGAAAATATGTACAAACTATTCACCTGACAAGGCACCGATATCCAGAATATACAAGGACCTCAAACAACTCAACAATTAAAATAAACACATTAAAAAGTGGGCAGAGAATATGAATAGACAATTCTCAAAAGAAGACATACAAATGGCCAACAGGTATATGAAAAAATGCTCAACATCACTAGTCATCAGGGAAATGCAAATGAAAACCACAATGAGATAACATCTTACCCCAGTTAGAATGGCTATTATTCAAAAGACCCCCCCCCAAAAAAATCCCATTACTGGGTATCTACTCAAAGGAAAAGAAATCATTTTATCAAAAAGACACCTATACACAAATGTTTATCACAGCACAATTCACAACTGCAAAGATATGGAATCAGCCTAAGTGCCCATCAATACGTGAGTTGATAAGAAAATGTGATACACACACACACACACACACACACACACACACACACACCATGGAGCACTACTCAGCCATAAAAGGACCGGAATAACATCATTCATAGCAACGTGGTGGAACTGGAGACCATTATCCTAAGTGAAGTATCTCCAGAGTGGAAAAACAAATACCACATGCTCTCACTAATAAGGGGAAGCTAAATCATGGGTACACAGGGACACAAAAAGACTCAGACATTGGAGACTAAGAGGGGAGAGTGAGGGAGGGGGATAAGGGATAAAAACTTATCTAATGGGTATAATGAATGGGTATCATGGTGGCGGGCACACTGAAAGCCCTGACTTCAGCATTATAGAGTGTATCTGTGTAACAAAAACTTTTGTAACCCCTTAATATTTTGAAATTTAAAAAAGAGAAAAAAAAGATGCTGATGAGGATGTGATGAAAAGGGAACTCAAAAACACTGTTGATAGAAATGTAAATTAGTATAATTACTGTAAAAAATAGTATGGAAGTTTCTAGAAAAACTAAAAATAAAACTACCATATGCTCTAGCAATTCCACTACTGTATGTCTATCCAAAGGAAAAGAGATCAGTATATCAAAGGGACACCTGCACTCACATGCTTCTTGCAGCACTACTCACAATAGCAAAGATACGGAATTAACCTAAGTGTCCAAGAACAGATGAAATAGACAAATAAAATGTAGTGTATATATATAATGGGATACTATTTGGCCATAAAAGTGAATGAAATCATGTCATTTACAGCAACATAGAGGGAACTGGAGGTCATTATGTTAAATGAAATAACCCAGGCACAGAGAGGCAAATATTACATGTTTTCACTCACATGTTTAAGCTAAAATAGTTGATCTCATCAAGGTCGAAAGTAAAATGATAGATATTAGAGGATGGGAACAGTAGATGGGTGGGTGGGAGGGGGAAGGGAAAAGTGGTAGGTTAATGGGTACAAACATACAGTTAGATAAAAGGTGTATGTTCTAACATTTAACAGCACAGTGGGGTGACTATAGTTAGCAACAATGTACTGTGTATTTCAAAGCAGTTAGAGAATTTTCTATTTTCCCAACACATAGAAATGATAAATACCCAAAGTGATGGCTACCCTAAATATTTTGACTCAATCATTACTCTGCATATAAGAAAATACCACATGTACCCCATAAATATTTAAAGTATTATATATCAATAAAAAGAAGGAATGAAAAAAAATCATTAAATGTTTGAAGTGACAAATATACCGTGTTTCCCCAAAAATAAGACAGGGTCTTATATTTATTTTTCCTCAAGAAGACACCCTAGGGCTTATTTTCAGAGGATGTGTTATTTTTTTTTTAAGTACGGTACAACAATCTACATTTATTCAAATATAGTTAAGTCGTCTTCTTCTGGAACATCATCATAACTCTCCAAACCCCAAATTCCATCCTGAATTTCTTGCGACTCTCTTTCCTTTAGAACCATTGGCCCCCGTCTCTCATGTCGAGCAATAGAGCTCTCATGGGGCAGATGAGAAGGGCTGCTCGTCCTCTTTACCGCTCCACGACGAAATGCATGGGTTGTGCAGATACCCTGTGTAGCCACGCCCATCACTAGGTCTTATTTTCAGGGTAGGGCTTATATTGCACAAATGCTTAGAAATCCTGCTAGGGCTTAATTTATGGGTAGGTCTTATTTTCGGGGAAACACGGTATATATAAGCAACAGCAAAAAGATGAGAAGAAAACATACCAGACTATTAATCATGGTTATCTCTAGGTAGTGGGATGGTAAGGTAATTTGTCTATTTTCTAAGCTTTCTTATAAAAATCAAGTAAAAGAAGTGGAAACAAAAAGAACTTTTTTTTCTTAATATTCCTGTCTTTCAGATCTCATTCCTGACATCTTCCCTGATTACTACCTTCGGTTATTTTCCTCTCCTCTGAACTTCTACACCTCAGAGCTTCTAACACATAATTTAGCATCTGCTTATACGTCACCACATACAATTTAAATCATGACACTTATGTCCTATGTCCCTAGGTGGTCTGGGATCTCCAAAAGGACAGAAACAAAGGTTGAGTCTCCTCATCTTTCTCCCAAAGCTCTACCTCTGGGACCCAAAATGTAAGACTGTGGCTGAGCTAGGGGGCCACCCTCAATAAGGCCAGATGAAGGCAGGCAAGGATACCCTAAGAGGCAGATGTGGACTGGGGTTGGCCTTACCGCCATGACACACTTTGGGCACCGCCAGACACCCTTAGGGATCTCAGGCAGAGGAGGCAGCAGACAGAAGATATGGTAGTTGTCATCACAGCCATCACACAGCAGAAGCTTGTCATCTTCATCCCCTCGGGAACACATCCGGCACACATATGAGTCGATCTGCCAGGGGAAGGAAACATCAGCCTAAGCCCTGTCCAGCCTTCGAACATCAAGCTGTTCCAGAAAGTACTCTAGTCCAGAGAGCTCTCCATTGGAAATCTGCTATGCTTGCTGGTCGAATAATTCACGGCCCTGTACAGGCTAGTCACGCTAGCACTGGAGTTCAAATGCATTTATGTACCATCACCCCCTAAATAAGCAAGAAGAGCTGTGAGAGCACTCTTTATCATTTAGTCTTGAATCCTCCCATTTTTATTCATTCAGTACACACTTACTGAACCCGTGTTCAGTTCAGCACTACACTGGACTCTGGTACAGAGATGGGTAGGACATAGCATCTGCCTTTCAAGGGCATATAGTGTACTCTAGAAACGTGTTCATAAAAATTAAAAACTGCCAATAGTAGCCCATAAAGGATATTGTGGGAGCCTAGAGAAGGAAGCACTCAAAGTAGCTGGAGATAAAGAGGGATGGCCTTGAGGAAAGACTTTGTTGAAAAGGTGACACTTGAAACTGGAAGGCAAGCTGAAGCTTGGCAATGGGGCAGAGCACAGGTGGAAACTCTTTCAGGCTAAAGCAGCAGCACGTGCAAAAGGATGGGGAAATGAAAAAAACATGGCGTGCCTCAGGGGAAAACAAATTAACATACCTACAAGTAGTTCAGTGTGTCTATAGCAGAGGAGTGAGGTGGGCAGTGCAGGGGAATGAGGCGAAAGGTCAGCAGGGAATGGATCATGCATGGTAATGAGGAGCTTAGCCTTTATCCTAAAGCAATGGAGAGTGAGTCTCCTTCTCTGCACCCTTCCAGCACTTCACGTTGACAGCAATTGATCACCCTTTCTTATTCTTTATTTTATGTGAGTTGACCTTGTTTCCTCAATTAAGTGAGCTACATGAAGGCAGGGCCCACCGGGCCCACTTTTCTGTTTAATGCAACCTGGTCCAATGCCATGCTGGGAAAATGCCCACCAAAGGGACAAGAAGCAGAGCATTAGGAAATGAGGGCTGGGTCCTTACAAATTGGGCATTGCTGTGGTTCCTCCGCAGCCTCATGGTCATCTTGGTGCAGGGCTCTGGGCTGTGACTCAGCTCCTCCTTGCTCTCCAGAAAGGTCTTAGGTGAGGTTGATTCCACCTTCACATCCCCACCTAACTCCTCCTTCACCACTACAGTGGGGGGACACTCAGGCCCTTCCTTATCTGGAAGAGAGAAAAGTGGCTCTAAACATAGGTCACTTAGGCCCCTCCACAGGGGAGGCCATTCCGAGTCTGTCAGGCCTCACCTTTCTTCCGCAGAGTCTTATCCTTGGCCATGAGGCCTAGGCCCATCATCTTGGGGCCTGCCCCATAGATCTGGAGCTTCTTCAGCTCTGGATTCTTTTCAATGTCTTCCTCTGTGGGTTCCGGCTGAGAGGAAAGAGGAAATGAATCAAGACTGCTATCTGGGGCAGATTGCCCCATCCAAAAAGAACAATAGCTCAGACTATATGTCACCTGAGCTGATGCCAGGGGCTGAGGCACAGATGGGCCAAGGGAAGAATTCACAGTTGCTTTTTGGAGACTGAGGGTGAGCTCCTCAGCCCTCTCTTGGAAAGGAATTAAAGACGGGATCTCAGTTTACTAACTGTAAGATGAAAATATTAACTCCTACCTTATAGTTATGAAGGGGTTTAGGGATAACATATATGAAAAAATTAACAGTGCTTCGAATTACCAATGAATGGTAGTGACTAATATGATCTGCTAAATTACATGCATCAATGAGCCCAGGAACACTGTCTACCTTGTTCTCTGTTATATCCCAGGGCCAAGAAGAACGTCTGGCACGTAAACTTCTGCCTGAAGGTAAGATATAAGGAGCCGGGTACAGTGGCACACACCTATAGTTCTAGCTATTCAGGAGGCTGAGGAGGGAGTATCACTTGAGCCCAGGAGCTTAAGGGTGTAGTTTGCTATGACTGCGCCTGTGAATAGCCACTGCACTCCACCCTGGGCAACACAGTGAGACCCTTTCTCTTAAAAAAGAAAAAAAAGATATAGATATTAGGAGAAAGAAGTGTTCTACCTCTATGAGCAGCGTGAGTCAGGAAAGGAACAAGACAGGCAAGGACAGACGTGCAAAAGAGACCGTATAGCAAAAGCAATTATACAAACAAATCAAGATCCAGCTCAGCTGAGAGTGGGAGGGAAAAAAAGCAAGAGTGAAGCCAGAGAGAGGTACACTAAAGCACAGAAGAACTCAGAGAACAAGAGAAGGGATAGTGAACAGGGAACATAGTCTTGGCCAGAGGGAGGGAGAGGACTCTCTCTAACTAAAAGCTCTAAGTTAGAAGAAGGGAAGTACTCACATCAGGCTGCAGTCTCTTGGCCCGCCGGCCATAGCTGTTGAACTTGGAAGGCTGCACAGACTGTCGAAGGGGGATGCTGTGGGGTTTGTATTCCTTGTCCTTTTCCTCATTATCAAATGGACGTGTGTTACACTGCTGAAGACAGGTGAGGGATACAGGTCAGGGCATGGGGCTCCAGCCCCCAAAAGCGAGAACTTTTCTCTATCCTCACCCAAAATGACAACCAAAGTTGTGGTCCACACATGTGACCCACACCAATAGCCCCTGTCTGACTGGTCTTTATCATTGACACCAGCACATACTTTGGGAATTCTTCTAAATGCCTTTGCTTATATGATTCCTCCTCCTAACCACCTCCCCCACTCCCCCAACCATCTGCCCAACTAAATCAGACTCCATCTCTTTCCAGACCTCTCTAGCCCAAATGACCTCTCGCTTCTCCGAATTCCTCTACCAGTTAAAACTTTGTTGGCCGGGCGCAATGGCTCATGCCTGTAATCCTAGCACTCTGGGAGGCTGAGGCGGGAGGATTGCTTGAGGCCAGGAGTTTGAGACCAGCCTGAGCAAGAGCGACACCCCGTGTCTACTAAAAATAGAAAAATAGTCAGGTGTCATGGCATGCCTGTAGTCCCAGCTACTTGGGAGGCTGAGGCAGGAGGATCGCTTAAGCCCAGGAGTTTGAGGTTGCAGTGAGCTACAACAATGCCACTGCACTCTACATGGGGTGACAGAGTGAGACTTTGTCTCAAAAAAATAAAAATAAAAAACACCTTGTCACATAACAGATAGTAAGCTGGCCCTACAGGTAACTCCAAGACCTCTGACCCTGGGCAGTATGGGAAGAGAATAAACATTACTAGGAAAAGACTAGAGTCTAGCTTTCAGGTCTCTATCTACCAAACCAGTTCCAATAAAAGCAAGTGTGGAAATATGTGTCTAAGGGGTAAAGCCTCATACCATCCTAGCCTGGCATCCTTACCACAAGGTTGGCTCCAGACTGGTACATCTCATAGGGATAAACGATGCGTTCATAGTGGGAGCGTAGCAAGGAGCCAATGTTTTTGCCTGGTGGGTAGTTGAGGCGCTGGGCCACCCGAGCCCACCGACGGTCCTTGCAAATGGCTTCATAACCACCTTCCTCCACCACAATCTGAAAGAACAAGCAGGAAGAAACATGGATGTGCTGTGTATATGTACATGAGGGAATAGGCCTACAGAAAGGGCAATGAGGGCCACTCTAGTCCTGCACTTCACTGGGGGCTACCACCTTTCCCAATCTCAAATTGCAGCAAGAAATGCCAAGATGTTTTGATGACAGCTTGTGTGCTACTAGGCTGTGCCCCTTGCACTGCAGCCTACATTATCCAATATCCAAACCAAGGGGACCCCCAGAGTATCAAGGCTATTGGGGTGGGGTGGGAGGTGTTTGAGAAAAACCTGTTCTTACTTTGCTGAGACTGTAGAGGTCCAAGATCCGCCGTTCTACATTGGGAATCTTTAAGGAGGAGCCCTGGATTTCCCAGAATTTGGCAATCTGGTCCAAGTAGTTCAGTTTCACTCTCGTCTGGGCCTGAAGAAGAAATGGCTCAAAGAGACTGGCCAACCCCTCCCCCTGACCACTGTCTTTTGGCCCAATCTTAGGGAAGGAGAGAAGAAATAGAGCAGCCCACGTATACTACCTAGGGCTTCTCCCAATGAACTGGATCCCAGAGTCTAGGCAGTACCTAACCCTGTATCTCTCTCATCTCTGTCACCTTCCAGTCAATCAGAGAAGTCCAAGGTCCCAAAAGAGAGGGTCACAACAGCCAAAGCTTTACAGACATTCTCTCTTAATCTTTCTGACAGGGTTGTATGAGTATTATCATCTCTTGTACAGATGAGGAAACAGGCTCAAAGGAGCTGAGTCACACAGTAAGCGCCAAGATACCTAGGTGCCAAATAACTTAAGTTTTAGCTTTCCCTCTGCTACTGAGTTGCTGTATAGCCCTGGGCAAATCAGTTCCACTCTCTGGACCCCCATTTTTTAATTACAAAAGGAAAATAAAATAACTGCACAGTCCACTTACCCCAGAGGGGTAGACTTAATGAGGGGACCAGTGAAGACCCTCTGGAAACTTCCGAATTGTACCTAAGCTCTAGGAATGCAAGTTTCAGAGAATGAAGGCTCTAAAGGAGCATACGTACCTCCTTATGCACCACAAAACTTATTCCATGGTGGCTGAAGAGTAAGAGTGCGTGGTACAGGCAGAATGGCCTAAAGAACCAAGATTGGTGTACCAAAGCAGCACTGGTAACTGATCCTAGCTAGAAATAAGGCATATACACCATGCTTCCCTGAAATCTCAGTGACCCAAGAAGGACTCTCAAAGGCCCCAAGTCTATAACCTTCTCACTCTAGTCAGAGGGCCCAGTTCTAGGGAAAACTAGATAGTTATTAACATTTACTACATTGCCCTGATCCCATTAGGGGAAACCAGGACAGTTTTTTCTTTCTTTTCCGTTTTTTTTTTTTTTTTTTTTTTTTGATACAGAGTCTCACTCTGTTGCCCGGGCTAGAGTGCTGTGGCGTCAGCCTAGCTCATAGCAACTTCAAACTCCTGGGCTCAAGTAATCCTTCTGCCTCAGCCTCCCAAAGAGCTGGGACTACAGGCATGTGCCACCACACCCAGCTAATTTTTTCTATATATTTTTAGTTGTCCAGCTAATTTCTTTCTATTTTTTTTAGTAGAGACGGGGTCTCGCTCTTGCTTAGGCTGGTTTCGAACTCCTGACCTTGAGCGATCCACCCGCCTTCGCCTCCCAGAGTGCTAGGATTACAGGCGTGAGCCACCGCGCCCGGCCCAGGACAGATTTTTCTGTTTCATAATTAAGAAAAACTAAGGTCTATTTGCACAAAGAAATAACCTATGGCTCCTTAGGTGTTAGAGCCCTTAAGGGGCCAGGAACACTACTCCTTCAACCTCAATCCTTAGCTTTCTGAACTTGGCCCCATCCCTGCTCCTTTCCCTCATTAGCCAGCAATCCTTCTCTAGAAAACCTGCCCTTGTCTCATGCTAGACAACACCTTGCCCTAGCTGTACCCCCAAACCCCACAGACCTGAACAGATCTATTTCTCTAAGAAACTTGTATCCCCTGCAAGAGATGACTCTTGCACTGACCAGAAGAGCCCTTAGACTGAGTCTAGAACAGTTCTTACAGGGGATGATTTTGCTCCCCAAGGGACATTTAGTAATGTCTGGAGGCATTTTTGATTGTCATAAATGGGAGAGGGTACTACTAGCATGTAATGGGTAGAAGCCAGGGCTGCAGATAAACATTCTACAATGCATAGGACAGCTCCCAGAGAACAAAAAATATCTGGCCCAAAATGTTAATAGTGCCTAGTTTGAGGAACTCTGGACTAGAAGACAAGTAAGCTTTTAGGTTATGGTTATTCAGCTGGGCCTAACCTTCCCACCCCGCAAGGACATCTAATAAGTCTTGTGGATACATAATAATGGGGGGGGGCAGCATACATTTTCCATGGAAAACTTCAGCTTCTTACCTTGAACTGTCTTCAGGGCACCCACTCTCATTACCTGAGGACATTCTCAAGCCCCTAGTGGAGAACCCCACCTGTCCATGCAAAGGGCCTAGATTTCCTGTACAGAACAAAATGGAGAGGGAAAAGCCTACCTGCTTGACCCCTTGCCCAAGTCTTTAACCATGCCAGCCTCCACATAGATGAGTTCTTGTTCCCATCTATCTACCTCTCCTCCTACCTTACCAAACACCACCGAAGGAAGATAAGCAGCCCAGGGCTGTGTGGGAATTGGATACATGAGGCCACAGTCACATGGCCAAGGAAGAAAGGGTCTCAGTCAGCACCATATTTCCCTTTTGTTGACCAGGTAGGGTAGGTTAGTTGACATGGGAGCTTCAGAAGCAGCACATCACTGCAAAAAAGGGACACTCCAAGCCTTGTAGCTACGAAATCAGAAATGCTAAATACCCACGCCTGTTGGTTGTACTTAGAGTTCTAAAGCTTCCTCCATGCCTTAGGCATTCCAAAAAGATGCAATTTCACAGACGAGAGAATAAAGGCCTAGTTAGGTAAAGAACCTTAGCCAGAGAAGGTATGAGGGAAGTGGGATCAGAGCTCAGGTTCCATTCTTCCAATCCCACCACCAGCTGCTAGTGTTCTTACCTCTAGCTCATTCAGCCTCTGGATTCGGGGGGTAAACCTAAAGTTGTCCACTTCCACAGCAAAGGGTGGCTGCCAGTCCTGAGAGGGCAGAGAAGGAAAAGGAACTTGGATTACTACTTCAGCATAGTGCAAGACCAGAGAGCACCAGAAGCAGCACAGAACAGCACAAAACTCAATTCATGCCTTCCCAGATCTCTAGCCACCACAGACTCTTTAGCCTGGCAAACACCCAACCTACCCATCCCCATCTCCCCCTAGAATTCACAACAGGGCCTAGCAGCCCCTCGAGTCCACATGCACATGCCCTGGGAAACTTCTCCTGAGTCCCTCCCAACAGTACAGTGCCAGGATTTCAAGAAATAGTGAGATGGGGCCCCAAACAGTTGACCCCAAACCCTCTCCACACCCACATTAACCCCTTGTCCCCTAGGCATATGCTGTAGGACACACAGTCTAGGAGTACTGGAAAGCACACAGGATCTGGGGTCAAAAGACCTGGGTTCATGTACTAGCTCTATGACTTATAAGATATGAGATTTTACCTTTATAAACCTATTTTTCATTTGTAAGGAGAGAATATGAACTCTAGCCCTGGCTCCCTCATGAGACCAATATGGGAAATAAACTGGCTTTTAAATGAAACTGTTATTTGAAGGAGTCGTCATTAAGACTTGACATTTAAGGCTGACCCCACCACCCAATATACATGCATGGTAGCTCAGCTCCAATTCTGACAGGATTTAAAGGTTTGGGCCTTTAATGTCCATTCTCTCAGTTTAAAGGGCCTGAGATAGACACTGCAGGGAAAAGCAAGGAACAGGGAGCAAGAATTTGTATCACTCACCTGGTCTGGAAGGCTTCCAGTGGGTCCTCTCTCATATATCTGCCTAGTATAGGAAGAGGCAGGGAAGGAAGCCCTAGGGGTAAGCGCTGGGATGCCCAACTGACTGTGGTAGCAAAGAATGGGAGGATTTGGGGAGGGAAGTCAGGGAAAGATAATGAAAGTAGGAGACTCTGCCCTGCCAAGTTGGAGCTTGTTCTATCCTGCCCAAAGGGTAGCTGTGAAGAATCCCCTCCCAACACCCCCCCCCCCCAACCTCCCACACAGCCCTCTTCTCCCCAGAGCCCTGGCTCCTGTTGGGGTGGCAAAAAGAACCTAGAGTAACCTAGATCAATGCTCTCATTTTACAGATGGGGAAAGTGAAGCCCAGAGAAGAAATGTGATTTCTCCAAAATTACATGCTAACGGTCAAGCCAAGACTAGAACCCATGTCTTCTGACCTCCAGACCAAGGTTCTTTGCACTACACCAAGGCTCCCAGTGTTCATACACACATGCATACATATGGAAGAGGGGGAGGGGTACAGTAAAAGAGAAGAAAAAACCATGGACCTCTTCAGTAGGCACACATTTAGAAAAGGGGCCAGAGGACTCATACTTGCATGTACACATACTCCCCGCTACCACTGCCCCACCCCACTGCACCAGCCAAAACAGGTAGCAAACATCTGGGGCTCCGTAAGCAGGGTAAAAAAAAAAAAAAAAAAAAAGTGGGCCAAAATGTTACGGCTCAAGCCCAGACAAGCTCCCCATGCTCTCTTGCCTCCTATCAGAATAGGGCACTCCCCCCAGCACAGATAGCCCAGGTATAAAGGTACTCAAACCCAAAACTCCAGGTACCCTTCTTTCCCACTGAATCAAGTTCTAGACAAGAAGCAGTGCAAATTCAGGCACCTGAAGGAAATGGCATAACTGGAATCCTAGATCAGGAGCTGTGCATGCAACAGATAGCTGGGGAAGGTCCAGCAAACCAGCTGCCTTCATTCCCATACTGCTGTGCGCCAGATGCTCAGTGTGTTGGCATTATTAAAATGTGGTTGGCTATCTGATGATCGAGGCAAGATTCAAGCTTCCCTGTGTCCACTCCAGAGTACCAACACTCTCCTCCCACCCATCTTTCCCAAGCGTAGCAGTCACCTGCCCAGAAATTCAGACCCCAAACGACCCTGCCTCAGGCAAACCCCCAATTCCCAGGCACCCACCCATACACAGGTTCCCACCCTGGGCCCAAGCATCACTTGGGTGAGTACTTCAAACTACAACCAGAAGAACAGCTGCCTAAAGGTGGCCTAGAAGCAGCCCTAGAGGAGGAAAAAACAAAACAAAACCCAAGAGCCAGGTCTCTTGGATTGGAGGGAAGCACACTGTGGGGTAGAGAAAAGAAATATAACAAAGGACAGCCCCCTCCTGGCCACACACAAATACCTGGGACACATCACTCTTCCCCTTCCTGGTCCCCCAAAGCAGGGTAACACTTACCCAAGGCCACCCTGCCCAGATAAGTCCAAGATAGAAAAAACGAAATTCAGTCCTCAACTACACCCTATGTGAGATATCCCTCTTTCCCACAGGCTTGCCTGACCACTTCAGGGAGTGCCTCATTGAGGCTGCCCAGGACTCCTGTCTCTCCCTTATGCTAGCCTTCCTGACCTCTCACTACCCACTGCCACTCCCTCACCATGGACATGGATACCTCAGAGATCTGTGGCCAGGCTCCAACAAGGAAGAAATTAGATTACCCAACACCTCCCAGAGGATCCATCTGAAACCAGCCTAGATCTGTGGCTGAGTACCAGAAAGCATCAAGTTGGATAAGGAGGCCTATGGTGCCCTCCTTAGGTGGGAAATGAAGCTTCCTATCCCGTTTCAGCCAGGAGACAACCACCCAAAAATACCCTGTTCCAGCCAAGCTCAATTCCTGCCCTTGGAATTCCAAATTATCATCCAACAATATATATCATTATTTCTCCTCCATGCCGGTAAGGCAGCAGCCTGTCCCAGCCCCTGGGGAACTGCTGGCCTGAAGCCAAGCCTAGGAAGAAAGATATGGCCTTTGTTGCTGACCTCTGGGAATCAAGTGTTCCAAAAGGGACAGAATTCCATAGCTCCATTGTGTTTATGGGGACCCAAGAATGGCCTATCCTCTGGGACCTCCTACATCCTAGGCTAGAACAGAGTAGAAATCTTTTGCAGACTCACACTCCACCACCAAGCTGACTGGTCCAAGCCTCTTTATAAGAAGTCAAGTCTGGGAGGTGATGTTCAGGAAAGGACCCAGGAAAAGGAGACAATTCTCTGAACCCAGCTCAGGGGAGACAGATAGAACATTTCCTGTGAGACTGATTTCCTGACTGGTCCACCAGGCCAGGATATTATCATAGATGAATTGGCCTGACAGAGTATGAGCAAACATGAGTCAACCCCACATAGGGGCAAGCCAACGACCACACCAAACATCTTCACAGTCACAATAATTACCACTTATCTAGTGCCTCCTACAAACAGACACAAGCAGGTTTCCTCCAATCCTCTAAATGACCATTCCTGGGACCCATTTCACAGGCTCAGAGAGATTACGTTTACTTGCTCAAGGTCACACAGCTGCCAAGCTTCAAAGCGGAGTTTTGAACTCAGGTTTGCCTCTCTTTAGAACTGCAATCTTTCCATTACACCATGCTGCCTGCCTTAAGGGAAGTGATGACAACAGAAGGGAGAAAGGCCTTATTCAATGCAGCCTTAACCTAGGTAGTCCGGGGTAACTAACAGATGTGAGGGGTGCCTCTCTGTGTACTCTTTCCAGCCCACTAGGAATCTCTGTTTTGAGCCAGGAATGATTCTGAAGAGTGGTGGTGGTGGTGGGTCTCTGACCCCAGGTCACTTGTGGGCCTCAGACCACGAGAGGACCCCGGCCCCAGCACACTTACCCTGACCCGCGCAGCATCCACAAGGGGGATCCACAAGGGGCCCAGCCATCCATCTCCCCATACCTCACACTGCCCTCTGCCCCAGACTTCTCAGCCGGCTACCCTACTCCTTCATCCCTCTGGCCTCGCCGCCGGCGACCACCAGCCCCAGGCCTTACCGCGGGTGGGCGGATCTTGCAAATGCCCGACTTCTCCGCGATGGGCCTGATTTTCGCGATGTAGCCAAGAGGGTCTCGGAACTCTGCCCAGCTAGGCTCGAACACCGGGCACTCCGGTGGCGGTAAGAAGTCGTCGGACCCCGGCTCCATGGTGAGCCCGAGGTCTGGGCCAAGGATCAGGAGGGCTTGGACCGCCCTTAAGGACTCATGGCGCCGCCGCTGTTTGAAGCCGAAGCACTGCTCGGGGACTAGGCCCTAAGCCGGGCGGCCGCCGCCCGCCGAGTGCCTAGGGGGGCGTGTGGCTGTCGCTCTCTGAGAGTCTCAGGCTGACGCTACTGCTACCGCCTCTTCGTCCTGCTCCCTGCTCCGTTTCTTCCAAACTCTGCCGCTGCCTCTCAATTACCACAGCCTTCGCCACCACAGTCACCTCCCAACCGCCGCGGCCTTCATCGCCGCCGCCGCCATCTTGGTTTGTCAGATTCTGCCCTCCCCCTCACCACAACAAACTGGATCCTTCCGCGGGGTGTCTCTCCGAGCCTCGTACACTTTGCGTCAGGCCAAGCCCTAGAAATACTTCATACCGTAGGTACTGAGCTAAATAGGCTGGCATGAGTTCCCTATTTGGAAATATTTATTCAAAAGTACCACTCTGACTGAGAGAAAATAGTTCTTCCCAGCGGCGGAGGAGCAAGATTGTAATTAGTTTACCGGATCCTTTTCCCGGATGGGCCGACCGTGCACGTTTAAAGGCCAGTGGTGCGCATGCGCATTATGGAGACAGACCGGAAGAGGAGCTGGCGTCGGTGGGTGGTGGGCCTAGCTGGCACCCCCTTGCTGACCTCAGCCTGATCGCTAGTCGCGCCCCAGCGTCTTCTGCTGCTTCTCCCTCGTCTTTTTGGTGTGGGCCGTGGAAGGTGGTTTGGGGTGCCTGATTGCAAAGGATCCCTTCTGTTGGCCCACAGGTTGGGGGAGATACACTAGGCTGGCAGCTCTATCCCCCGACACGTCTAGGGCTTTGAAAGAAGGAAGGCAGCAGGCTGCTCATTCCCCTGGTATTATGGATTTTTAGAATCCTGGGTCCCAAATAGATGAAAGAAATATTTATTTCGTCCAAGGTTACACGTAGAAGTCTCTCAGAGATGGGGTTTCCATTCTTACCCTCAAAGAGTCGTTAGCAGTCAGCATTTTAATGAATCTTTCAACTGTTCCATATGTACTTTTACTGTGTACACATTTGTGGCGTGTACTTATACAAAAACGCCTGTGTGCAGTTATATTTTAATTATTGGATGTTTAGCAACAGCATATTTATCCATCGCCTACCAGTGCCTACTGTGTAAAACACCTACTGTTTGCTCGTTTGTGAGCCTACCGTGTACTTATAAAACAAATGTGTACATTGATTGTATTTATTGTGTATAGCCCCTGTGCATTTGAGTACCTACTAAGTGCACATCTACTATTGTGTGCATGTTCTTTGAGGAATTTATGAATAGGTTCGTTGCAGCTACAGTACTTTGAGTATCAAACCAGTATTTTATCCACATACATCAGGCATCTACTTGCTTTGAGGATCATCTATATCATTCATCAGTTGTGGGATTATTGCATATAGTTTGAGCGCCTATACTATGCACATATTTGAGTACTTGTGTAGATGCTGATTCGGTGCTTATTTTGTGTTCTTCCACTAGACTATGAATTCCTTAAGGGCAGGGACCATGTGGCCTTATACATCCTTAGCACCTGGAATGTTAAGCAGTAAATGAATGTTGAGTGAACAAGAAAATGGTGTCCTTAGTAAGTCTATACTGACTGAAAATAATGTATACTCTTTACAAACATTTCCTGTGTATATTAAGCATCTACTATAAGCTTGAATATGTTTGAGGGGGGTGAGGAGTGTCATTCCTTCATCCAGTTAACTGTTCCTAATCAGATACTGTGCCAATTAAGTACATTCTGCCTATTTCAGGACTGAGCTAAGGACATCCTAGCTGAGGGAGCATCGTGCACAGGAGGCTTACACCCTGAGGTCAGGCAGGCATGCTTTCCTGTCCCACCAGCTTTATCGTGTCCTAGTTATGTAACCTTGGACAAGTCCCAACATCTGAAACTGAAATGAAGATAATACCTATCTTGCAGGATTGTATATTTGGCACATAGCAGGCCCTCAGTATCTGGTAGCTGTTATTTTTATTTCTGAGAGTCAACAACCAATATGTCAAAACTCATAAAAATCTCCTTTGTGCCAGCCATTGTGCTAGCGCTTTCTTATTTTTTTATCACTTGAATCCTTATATTACCTTGAATGTTCAGGATCTTTATCCCCACTTGGCTCGTGAGGAAACTTGTCCCAAGTAAATACAAATAGTAAGTGACATCTCCTTTCTAGTTTTCTAGATGTCAGGGGAAACCTCAGCCCCTCCCCACCAGAAACACAGGTGAATGATCCAACTGAACAACCATCTGGACAGGAAACAGAAAGCTAGGAAAAGTGATGTTAATCATAGTAATATCACTAACGTCTCATGGATAAGCATCTAATAATACCTCTTTCGTACCAATTATTTCCCTTAATCTTTTTTTTTTTTTTGACAGAGTCTCACTCTGTTGCCTGGGCTAGAGTGCATTGGCATCAGCCTAGCTCACAGCAACCTCAAACTCCTGCAATCCTCCTGCGTCAGCCTCCCAAGTAGCTGGGACTACAGGTATGTGCCACCATCCCCGGCTAATTTTTTCTATATTTTTACTTGGCCAATTAATTTCTTTCTATTTTTAGTAGAGATGGAGTCTCACTCTTGCTCAGGCTGGTTTCTAACTCCTGACCTTGAGCAATCCACCCGCCTCAGCCTCCCAGAGTGCTAGGATTACAGGCGTGAGCCACTGCACCCGGCCCAATTTCCCTTAATCTTTGTAACAGTCTTGGGAAAGATGTAGGTCAGTTTACCCTTTCTATAGATGAGGAACCAAGTTCCAGAAAGATTAAACAACTTGCCTAATGTTACACAGGAAGTTGCTGACTTCTGGTCAAATGATCTTCCTGTCACTTTCCCTCACCAGGAATAGAACTGGGCAGAAGGGTGAGGAGAATGAGGAAGGTGGGAGAATATGCCAAATCCTAGGCTGAAGAAAGTTTGGCCTTTCCATCTGGAGGCAAGTAGGTGAAGGGCAAAGAACATGAATTAGGGGTTAGGAGACCAAATTTTGGGTCTCAGCTCTGCCCAGGCTTCCTACAGCCTTCTATGAGGTCTCGAGCCCACACACACCTCTGCCCTGGAAGATCAGAGGGAAATTGTGTAGTCTTTGAAGCGAGTGAGATAGAATTTATTCCTTCACAAATACTTATTAAATTCCTACTATGCACCAGGAAATTTGCTGGGCACTGGGAATATAATGATAACCAAGACAGACTTGGTCTCTGCTTTCCTGGAGCTGACATTCATCCACTGAGATCTGCCAAGTACCTCGCCTGCCTGAGCCTTGATTTTCTGGTTTATACAATAAGGCCAAATAATCCCTTCCTCACAGTGGTGTTGGGAAGATTAGAGATGATGACTGCCATTCATCAAGGGCCAGGTGCTATGAAGCAGGTATTGTTACCCCTGCCTTACAGATGAGGAGACTGAAGCTCAGGGAAGTATAAACTTACCCAAGTCACATGGCTAGTAAGTGGCTGAGCCAGAACTCAAACCCAGGTCTGTCTGACTGCTGTACAATTCTACCTGTAAAAGTCTCAGATGGTGCTCTGAACACACTAAGGTGTTTAGGAAATGGGTTCCTTTCTCAAGCCTTGGGTCTTGCTGGGGACCCACCAGAGTCTGAGCATTACAGGCTTAAGAATTGGGAAGTGTGGCCGGGCGTGGTGGCTCACGCCTGTAATGCTAGCACTCCGGGAGGCCGAGTCGGGAGGATCGCTCAAGGTCAGGAGTTCGAGACCAGCCTGAGCAAGAGTAAGACCCCGTCTCTACTAAAAATAGAAAGAAATTAATTGGCCAACTAAAAATATATAGGAAAAATTAGCCAGGCATGGTGGCGCATGCCTGTAGTCCCAGCTACTCGGGAGGGCTGAGGCAGAAGGATTTGCCTGAGCCCAGGAGTTTGAGGTTGCTGTGAGCTAGGCTGACGCCACGGCACTCTACTCCGGGCAAAAGAGTGAGGCTCTGTCTCAAAAAAAAAGAATTGGGAAGCGTAAAGGAGCTCACCCTGGACTGGGGGCTGGCTTAGCCTCATCCACCCAGCTGAGAGAGAGGGTCTGGCATGGAGTCAGTGCAGACCAGTGATTGGAAGCCTTGTCTGGGCTCAAAACCACACTCACCCCATCAATGTCTTATGGATGAACTGGATGAGAATGACTGTATGCCTCTCTTTTTTGATTTGTAAAATAGGGTCTCTTCCAGTTCTAAAGTAGGTATGAGCTGTACAGTTCCAACTCCTAAATAGCTCTGGCATCCATCCCCTCCTCTCCCACCATCTTCCACTCCACTTGCAAGCCTTTTGCTGTCACTAGTCTGGACTATTAAAACAGCCTCCTCAAGGTATCTGTGTAAGCTCATGGTTTATTAGATAGACAGTTAGAGAAATGTAGATGTACAGTATGTGCTTATACATATACATAACAGTAAAATGATATATCCAAAATAATAATTCAAAATAAATTATGATAGTATTGGATTATAACTCAATGGTTAAAATAGAAATCCATGATTCCAGATTGATATAAATAAATAAAATGAGAGTAAGGGAAAAGTTCTTCCTTAAAGTGGAATATTAAATAATAAGTATAGAAGGAATGATGGAGTTAGAAAATCATCAATGGATGCTCAAACTTTTTCCAAATAAAAGAGCAAACTCTTGAAATATAGCTACAACATCTAGTGCCCAAATCTTGATTTCTAAATACCATTCTCTACTAAAAAGAACCAGGGTATATGCTCACAGTGGAATATTACTCAATTCTAAGAAATGACAGTGAATTAGCACCATTTATGCTATCCTGGATTAAGCTTAAGCCTGCTATCCAAAGTGAGGCAACACAAGTCCAGGAAAATGGGCTCCACATCTACTCACCATCAAATTGGTTCTGACTGATTAAAACTATGGTGCTCAAGTGGTGGTAGTACTAACCAGGGAGTGGGGGGGGGAGACCCACTCCTTGGGATATGGTGAGCATTGTAGGGGGGAAGGGAATACCTGTAATCCTTCTTAGGGAGAGGCAAAGAAATACAATGTAACCAAGATGTCAAAAAAAAAATAAAATAAAACTTTTATCGGTAGTGGGCAGGTGGGGGGGAGGGGAAGAGTGTATACTTACAAAACGAGTGTGACTCGCACCACCAGGGGGTTGACATGCTTGAAGCTCTACCACAGCGGTGGGGGGAGGGTTGGCAGGGGCAATATATGTAACCCTAACAATATCTGTACCCCCATAATATAATGAAATAAAAGAAATGAAAAAAAATATTGCTGTGATAGTTATATTAATTTTGAAACAAAAGGAATTTAAGGAAAGAGTACCATTATATAATAATAAAGGATTCCACTTATCAGAAAGATATATTAATACATTTTAAACTTGTACACATCTAATTAAGAGGGCCAAAAATATATGAAGCAGAAAAATATTTGGTATCATGGGTAAAAATGGTCAAATCTACCATTAGAGTGAGAAATTTCTAAATTTGTCTCTCAAATATTTATAGGTCAAATAGGCAGTAAATTTGTAAATCATAATTTGAAAACTTGATCTAAATAAAGACATATAGACTCATTCATCCAATTATTGCTGAATACATTTTGTCTTCAAGTATGCATGCAAAATTTGTAAAACATAACCATAAAAACATTTACTATACCATAAACATAAAAACGTTTACTATACCATAAAGCAAGTCTAAATCAATTTCAAGAAATCTGTGTCAGATGAACTATGTCCTATTTCTGTATTAGTTTTTTCAGACTGGTATAACAGAATATCATAGACTGAGTGGCTTATAAACTACAGAAATTTATTTCTCATACTTTCAGAGGCTAGGAAGTCCAAGATCAAGGTGCTAGCAGATTCAGTGTCTGATGAGGGCCTGGCTTCCTGATTTATAGTTGGCAATCTTTTTCTTATGTCCTCACACAACAGAAAAGCAAGAAGAAAAGCAACAGAGAAGCAAGCTCTCAATCGCTGATGTTATTTCAATTAGTGTCTTATAATGATGCTAATCTCATTCATGAGGGCTTTACCCTCATGACCTCATTACCTTCCAAAAGCCTCACTTCCTAATTCCATCACAGTGCGGGGACACTGCAGGACAGTTCTCCAGGTGGCCTTGGATTGACCCAGTTCTCCCCACTGTCTTGCTTGAAGTTCTCAAGAATAGCTGTAGAATAAGCTGGGAATGCAACATCTTGAGGTGAGGAGGAGCTGCCCGGAATACCCTGCGCCCTCCCCACCCTGAGAACAAATGTCCTTCTACACTTTGTCCCAGTCACTTATGTGACCCTGGGGTATAAACTCAGGACAGGCTGCTGTTAGAGTCTCTCCACTGTAGTACAAGTAGGGCATCCACAGATAATGCACCATCTGCCCTGTGCAGTTTTTCTGAACCTTGGGATCCTGGCTTGTCCTGAATCCTGGACTTCTGCCTTTCGCTGACTATCTGTAAGTAATAAACTTGCTTCATGTAAGTTGTGTGTGTGGTGTTCTGTCTCACCAGACTCAGACAAGTTGGTAACCAGTGCACAGTATTCCATATCTATATTCCATATCTCTATTCTATATCTCTCTATCCTATATATATATTCAATATCTCTCTATCCCATATATATTCCATATCTCTGTATCCCATATATATTCCATATCTCTCTATCCCATATATATATTCCATATATCTCTATTCCATATATATATATTCCATATATATATTTCATATATTCCATATATATATAAATGATTGACATAGGCCAGACCACAAAGATTGGTTTTAAAGAAGAACCTTTACTCAAATAAAGGTTATTTTTACTTTAGTTTACTATAAATCATAAAGTAAGTAATGCAAAGGGTATAACTAGATAAAGACACAAAAATTAGATACATCTCACCATCATCGCTGTTCAAAGTCACAGGCTCTCGGCCTTTTATGGGGTCAAGATGAGCAAATGGCAACATCAACTTCTCATTTGATGTTCCACCCAACAAGAAATTTTTGCTGACATAGTTATGTACTTCTAAGCAAGCAGCAGGCCTAGCCATGGCGCATTATACTGGCCCTTTCATAGTGTGTTTTGAATTCAGTTTATAACTGGTCATTCTCAAAGTGCACAGCATTTTTATATCTTCACCTTTGCTTACAGTGCTCTAGTTTCTCATATTTACCTCTCTCTCTCTCTCTCCCTCTTTCATATTTATTATTTATTTCTATTTTCTTCAGCATTCACAGTACAGTTCATTCACCTCAACTTCTAATTAGAAACTATTTTTCTTCTGTAACCAGCTCCATGAACAAATTTCAAGGGCCTTTATGTGTTTTTTTATAATCTTCTCTCTAACTACTACTACTAATGACTTTTTGAGTTATTTCCCAGAAATGATGGATTTTCTGCAAGAAAATGGAGTTGAGATTCTGAAGGCCTCACAAGGCAGACTTCCTGACTCCAGGACTCATCATACCCCTAGACCTCCCCCAAGGCATACACCCACTCCTTGAAAAGCCCATGATCTCCATTAGTTAGAGAAATAGATTTGAGTCAGCTTCTCCCAACCAACAAGATGTCAATCATATTAAAAATCCCTTTCTTGCTTGGCAATCCTCATTTTCTCAATAACTGGATCTTTGCACAAGAAGTAACTTGACCTAGACTGAAACCTCCTTGTGATCTCAACACTTCCTCCCTCTTATAATTTCAAACAAAGTTTATACTTCCTTGAAGCCATCTATTTAATTCACCTTTTTAAAATTTCAGAATATTAATGGGGTACAAATGTTTAGGTTACATATATTGCCTTTGCCCCCACCCCACGTCAGATCTACAAATGTGTCCCTCTCCCAGACAGTGTGCACTGCACCCATTAAGTGTGAATATACCCATCCCCCTCCCCCCTCCCATGTACCAAATACCCGATGAATGTTACTACCATATGTGCACATAGTGTTGATCAATTAGTACCTTATAAAACAATTATTAGTATTTATTATATCCATCCGTCTGCAATAGAAGACCCTGGGAGCACAAACCTCTGTATGCAGCATAGTACCTGCATAAAAGAGATGTACTTAAATATAAGAAAATGAATGAGGAAATTCACCTATATCATCAGAGAGATTTGTAATAGTGACTAATGGAAATAGTGTTACTGAAAGCTGGTACTTGTCCTCAAAGCCACATCAGAAGAACAAGTAGTTTGAGGAGAAGGAAAGAGAAGTTTATTACTTTGCCAGCAAAGGAGGAAAAATGGCAGACTCTATCTCTATAATCTCAAAATCTAAATTTCCTGAACATAAGCAGAAATACAGAGCTTTAAAAGGGAGAGTCCTCAGTTCTAGGCTACTGTGTTAATGACTCTAATTATCCTATCTCTGCTGAAGACAAAGCATGTGATCTCCACCCACCTGGGCACACCTGGGGGACTGGCACTGGCCTGAGAAGACTGAGCTATCTTCTGTAAAACAAAGAACAATCCCTGCCTCAGGGATACAGGGCAGGCCACAGTTGCTAAAAAGAGTGGGTGAAGTTTTAAACAGACAGTAAATATTTTTGCCATTTTTGTTTTTTCAGGCATTCCCTCTGTTACAATAGCAGCCTTTCTTCATCCTGGCCTCAGTTCCAATCCCTAAAATTGGTCCTCAAACACCTACATTCTCTTCAACAAAGCTATAAACTCATTTTCCAAGAAGTCCCTGTTCCTTTTAGTCAAGAATGGTATTTAGAAATCAAGTTGTAGGTGCCAAGTGTGTTCATTAATATTGGGGTGTCATTCCTTTACAATAGACAGATTAGATAGATAGATAGCTAGATTTAAATTTATTATATAACAAATTTCTACTAATTCTACCAACTCAAGCTAAATACCACAGGATTCTTTCTCTTTTCCCTCATTCCATATGTGTATCTTTTTTTACACAATGAGAAACCTAATTCCAAAAAACATCAACATATTTCCTTATTTGTTCTTCCTTGATATACACAAAATAGTTTCATAATTAAAAATTAATGCATTACCAAAACCAAGCCTAATAAGGAAGGCTCAAGTGTTTTTTATAATTTCTTGTATCCTTATAATATAGCCCACTAATTGTGAAGAGTAAAAATACTGTGATCAAAAGTTACTTGAATTAACTTTTTTTGCTGAGTGGTTATATTACCAACATAATAAAGTTAGACTTATTTGCTTTTGTTTATATTCAATTTTAGGGTACACTTTTTTCATTCTTTTTAATTTAATTTGTAAAGATATAAAATTTTTACATGGTTCAAGGCTCAAAACTATTTAAAAATTCACTTTTCACATGCAAAAGGTAGCATAGACTCTGAACAATGTATCTGAGAGGTCAAAATCACCTCTTATCAATTTATACAGATGTTCTAACATTTTTCAATAGCAAAGTTCTCCATTGTATGGATGTATCGTGGAGTATTCCAAAACACTCCTCTTGTTGGGCATTTAGGATTGTATCAATATACTGCTATTGCCAATAATGCCAAAATGAATAATCACATGCATATTTGTGGGAAAGAACCTTCAAGGTAAATCCCTAAATGTGAGATTAAGCATCACATGTAAGCTTATCTAAAATTTTGTTAGATGTAGCCAAATTCTTTTCTATAGCTGCTGTACCATTTTGCATTCCTATCAGCAATATATGAGTGCCATCTCTCCACAGCCTTACCAATAGAGTATGTTATCAAAACTTTGACTTTTTGCAAGTTATATGAGAAATAGTTATCACAGTTTTGATTTGTATTTCACTTATGGGTGAAATTGAGCATCTTCTCATATTGTTCAAAAGCCATTATTGTTTCTTTTTGTGTGTTACCTGAAGTAATTTTATTTTCCATGATTTCTGACTTTGACAAAAATATACTCCTTTACTGTGTCTTTGTTGGATTTTTAAATATGGCTTAAGGGAAGCTCTCATCCCCCTGGTATGGTAATATATGATGAAGCATTGCTTCAGAATTCTTCACAATTTCCTAGACAATATAGAGCAACTTCTACTCACTATCTGAAACTATCTGGAAAAGGCCACTAATTTTTTTACTCACCCCACACCAATTTTCTCATCCATTTAAAAATTAATTAAGTACACTGGTAAAGGGTTCTGCAGAATTTCCAGGGGCCCTGGAGAGATCATGATAGCACATAGGTGAGCTCTTTGAACCTCCATCAGCTGAGCTCTTTGACACCATCCTTACTCTGCCACTGCCAGTTTATTATTTTATTATTTTTTTTTATTTCAGCATATTATGGGGGTACAAATATTATGGTTAAGTATACTGCCCATGCCCCCATCCCCACTCGAGGCAGAGCTGAAAGTATGACCATCCTCCAAACGATGCACATCTCACTCATTATGTTTGCTTATACCCACCCCCTCCTCCCCCCTCCCACCTGCCTGACACCCGATAAATGTTATTCTTATATATCCACTTAGGTGTTGATCCATTAATACCAATTTGCTGGTGAGTACATGTCGTGCTTGTTTTTCCATTCTTGAGATACTTCACTTAGTAGAATGGGCTCCAGCTGTATCCAGGAAAATACAAAAGGTGCTATATCTCCATTGTTTCTTAAAGCTGAATAGTACTCCATGGTATACATATACCACATTTTATTAATCCACTCATGTATTGATGGGCACCTGGGTTGTTTCCACAACATTGCAATTGTGAACTGTGTTGCTATAAATATTCGAGTGCAGGTGTCTTTTTCATAGAGTGACTTTCGTTCTTTTGGGTAGATGTCCAGTCACCAGCAAATTGGTATTAACGGATCAACACCTAAGTGGACATATCGGAATAAAATTTATCCGGTGTCGGGCGGGTGGGAAGGGGGAGGAAGGAATGGGTATATACAAACATAATGAGTGAGATGTGCAACGTTTGGGGGATGGTCACTCTTGAAGCTCTTCTTCGAGGGGGGAGGAGGGTATGGGCAATACACATAACCGTAATATTTGTATCACCATAATATGCTGAAATTAAAAAATTAAATTAAATTTAAAAAATAGGTTCTTAAGTATGAAATGTCTGATTTCCTTAAGTACTAAGTTAGTTGATAACTCTGAGATTTCACTTTGACAATTCTTGTTTTATTTTTATTTACATCCTCATTCTTTCAAATGTATAGTTTGGCTTATGATTATCTTTCAAATTTTTTTAGAGCAATTTTTGTGAAACTATGGATAAGTCAAAAATTCGTGCCATTTCCAAATATGAGTTCCAAGGTGGAACCAATGCAGCACAGACAGCTCGAAATATCAATGAAGTGTTTGGGAAGGATGTGGCTAATGAACACACAGTATATTGATAGTTTGAGCAGTTCCATTCTGGTGATTTTAATCTTGAAAATGAGCCACATGGGTGACGTGAGACCAAGGTGGATAATGATGAGCTGAAAGCTGTAATGGAAGCAAATCCATCTCAACCTATGCACGAATTAGCAGCAAGAATTGACATTACTATTCCAGAAATATTGGACCCCCAGAAACAAATGGTTAAGGTAAAGAAGCTGGATAGGAACCATATGAATTAAACGAGCCTCAGAAGAGAAATCATTTGCAAGCTTGCCTTTCTTTGTTG
>CAUYPO010113515.1:0-22027 GCA_963574435.1 Cheirogaleus major
CATGGTGGCTCACGCCTGTAATCCTAGCACTCTGGGAGGCAGAGGCGGGCAGATCATTTGAGCTCAAGAGTTCGAGACCAGCCTGAGCAAGAGCGAGAACCCGTCTCTACTAAAAAAAAATTAGCTGGACAACTAAAAAAATTAAAAAAATACATATATACAAAATACATAAATACAAAATATATATACATATATATATATATAAAAATTAGCTAGGCATGGTGGCGCATGCCTGTCGTACCAGCTACTCAGCAGGCTGAGGCAGGAGGATTGCTTGAGCCCAGGAGTTTGAGGTTGCTGTGAGCTAGGCTGACGCCACGGCACTCTAACCCCAGCGATGGGGCAAGACTCTGTCTCAAAAAAAAAAAAGGAGATTATTCTGCATTAGTAATTATATAACAATATTGCTACTTTTATTTTACAGTGCATCGTATGGCATTGTGTGAATGTATTAGGGAGCTTGGTTTTTCTTGTCTCCACTAGTCTTTTGACTGTCTCTTATCACACTCTTCTTGCTCAGACTGCTTCAGCCACACTGGGCTCCTTTCTCTTCCTTGATTCTTTACACTGGCTGTTCCCTCTCCCTGGAATTCTCTGCAATCATATATCTTCAAGGACACTGTCTCTTCAGCAGGATCTCTACTCAAATGTCAACTTATTAAGATACTTACCCTCACCACTCTATCACACCTACGTAGGGAACTATTTGATGGGGATATTGAATTACATAGTCTATCTAACAGATGCTCATCTGTTGTGATCTGAATAGGAAAATAATACTACCAGGTAAAGGGGGCAAATAATCTACCAACTAGTACACACCAAATTAAAGAATAAGCTCCTCTGCGGAGTTGCAAGATGTGAAATAGAATTATGGGCTGGGGAAGTCAGGGATGGCTTTGCAGAGCAATTCCGGTTTAGTTGCATGGGGCCCTAAAGATAGATAAGATTTAAATAGATGGGGAAATAGGCTATTTCAGGCTTAGGGAAATGATGCGACTCGAAGTGTAAACTCTAGAAGAGATTCAGGGGATTGTGAATAAAACAGGAGATTGTGAGCAAAGAGATTATAGAAGAGCAGGTTGGAGAATGAATGAGGGTTCCCTTGTTGAGGGCATTGACTGCCAGGCTTAGAAAGCCCACTATTCTGAAAGCATGGCTTCCGGCTGTTGAGATGGCTATCCAGAACTTTCAGTGGTTCCACTTGGACAGGATTTTGAACAGAGACAGAATCCCTGAGCTGTGCCACCAGACAACTACTCCTAGAGCAAGATGTCGAGTTCTCAAAGGCACGAAGGAGACAAGGACTTAAATGAGATCCTGGCAATGGAAATTTAAGAGTTTAAGTCATTCTCAAGCAGAAATTTAAGAATTTGGAGGTAGAATAGACAGGATTAGTTTACCACCTTTCAATTAGTTTGCAAGATAGAGGCTGCAAGAGGGGAGGGAGAAAGGGGTATTGGAGATGACCGTCATTCCCAGTCCGGGTTCAGGAGTAAGGCGGTGGCATCAGGCCCCAGCCCTCTTCTGCAGAGTGACAGAGACCCATTTTCTCTTCATTTTCTTTTGTGTGGCCCGCGCACCCTCTAACACCCATACCTACTTCTGAAGCTTCTTGGAGACCAGGGTTCGGAACGCGGATAGGCTCTGCCTGGTCCCGTGTCTCACTGCTTCCCTTCCCCGTCTCACCGCAGGGCATTGCAGGCACAGACGTGGCAAAGGAGGCCTCGGACATCATCCTGACGGATGACAACTTCACCAGCATCGTGAAGGCAGTGATGTGGGGGCGCAATGTCTATGACAGCATCTCCAAGTTCCTGCAGTTCCAGCTCACCGTCAATGTGGTGGCCGTGATTGTGGCCTTCACTGGAGCCTGTATCACTCAGGTGAAGGGGGCGTGGGAGCTGAGATGGGAAGGACGAGGCAGGGGCCAAGGGACACGGGGCAGCGGGTCCAGTGTGTCTGCTGAGGAGTAAGGGCAAGGTTTCCCTGGTAACGTTGGGGCAGGAGTTAGCTCTCCTGGGTCCATTGCCTCCATCTGCTTATGTGGAACAATGGTAACTTACCTGCCACTAATTTAGCACTTAGCGTCAGCCACTGTGATGAGCACCTGTATGTACTGTCTCTGCTCTTCAAAAACAACCTTGCAAGGTAGATATTATTGCCCCCATTTTGCAGATGAGAAACACCACGCTCAGAGAGGTTAAGTAACTTTCTCAAGGTCACTCAGCTACTAAATGGACAGATTCGAAGTCTAGGTGGATGGCAGGAGCCATCTACGGGGCAAAGGTGGGGCTGACACGGAGGTGGGGCTGGTCTCTGAGAAAAGCTCAAAGAACTGGTTCTTCTTCCCACCAGGATTCCCCACTGAAGGCCGTGCAGATGCTGTGGGTCAATCTAATCATGGACACTTTTGCTTCGTTGGCCCTGGCCACAGAGCCCCCTACGGAATCTCTGTTGAATCGTCGCCCCTATGGCCGGAATAAGCCTCTGATCTCACGTACTATGATGAAGAACATCTTGGGCCATGCAGTCTATCAGCTCGTCGTCATCTTTGTCCTTGTCTTTGCTGGTGAGCCAGGGTGGGATTAGGGGAGGGAGGGGCAGCAGCTAGGTGCCAGGTGGAGATGGGGGCGGAGAGTGGCCCGAGGAAAAAGGTAGCTGAGACTAGGAAAAACGGCGGCTTCACCTACCGAGTGCTCCCATGCTCCTGCTACATGGTGCATCATGCTGTTTTATGTACTCCTCTTCAGAATCTCACAGGGGTGGCCTTATTATTCATGTTTTTATAGGTGACAAAAATGAAGCTCAGGTTCCATGATAAGTAAATAGTGGCACTAAAATGCAAACCTGTGTCTCTCTGACCCCGGTGCACATAGTCTTACCACCACGCTACCCTGCACGAAAGCAAATATCAATGGAGCAAACTGAGAGAGGGTCAGATGGGTTGAGACCAGGCCTGATGTTTAAAATATTTAATAACAAGTATAGCTTGGATAGCGACCACTTAGAATGGACACCAGCCATAAGCTCCCAGTGTGGCCACACTGACGCGCTCCGACTCCTAGTTCAGACCACACTTACCCTCCAACGCCTCCCCTCGGCCTGCTAGGTGAGAAGCTCTTCGACGTGGACAGCGGGAGGAAGGCGCCGCTGCACTCGCCCCCCACCGAGCACTACACCATTGTGTTCAACACCTTCGTGCTGATGCAGCTCTTCAATGAAATCAACTCCCGCAAGATCCACGGGGAGAAAAACGTCTTCGCAGGCATTTACCGCAACCTCATCTTCTGCGCCGTGGTCCTGGGCACCTTCGTCAGCCAGGTGAGAGTCCGTCCGGAGTTGGGGTAGCAGATCTGGATGGTAAAGGCCAGAAGCTGGGAGCCATAGTTCCCTGAGTACCCAGGAAAAGGAGCGAGGGAGGAATGGCGACTGAGGCCGTGGCTTGGACACTTTGGGGTTCCCGGTTATCTTCCATCCGTGCATTGCTCTAGAGTCGGAGCCCGGTGCCAGGCAGTCTGTGGATGGCAGACAGGACTTGGAGAATCTTTTCATTATCTTTCTGAGTACACAGGAATTCCACAGAGTGGCCAAGAGAAGGGTCACTCTCTTCTAGCCCCTTTCCGTGCCTCCTGCCAGCACACATGAAACATGTGTGTGCATGTAGTATGGGCTCCCTGTCCCTTCGCCTTAGTTCTGAAGGGGCTCGCGGTAGAAAATGCTGCACGATTCTACAGGGAAAGAGAAGTGATGGGATGGTGCACATGTAGCGGACACGGCCCAGCTTGGGCTCCTCCTGTGGAAACCGGGGTCAAGGGCACGGCTGCCCCGGCGGTAAAAGGATCGAGCCCCTTCCCTCCGGCCCTGGTCAGAGGTACACTAAAACATCTCTGGATACAGGAGCATCCGAGCTTGCCATGTCACAGACGAGCTCCTGCCCCATCCCTCAGCGGAGTATGTCCCTTAGTTGCCACATCCTCAATGCCTCTTCTCCGTCACTGTGTCTCCTCTTTATCACCCACTGGCTTTTGTCACAAGAAGCCTCCGGCTCCCCCAACTCCCCCGCATCTTACGTTAATCATCTTCATAGTGGCCGGGTGCGGTGGCTCACGCCTGTGATCCTAGCACTCTGGGAGGCCGAGGCAAGAGGATCGCTCAAGGTCAGGAGTTCGAAACCAGCCTGAGCGAGACCCCGTCTCTACTAAAAATAGAAAGAAATTAATTGACCAACTAAAAATATATACAGAAAAAAAAAACTAGCCGGGCATGGTGGTGCATGCCTGTAGTCCCAGCTACTTGGGAGACTGAGGCAGAAGGATCACTTGAGCCCAGGAGTTCGAGGTTGCTGTGAGCGAGGCTGACGCCACGGCACTCTAGCCCAGGCAACAAAGTGAGACTCTGTCTCCAAAGGAAAAAAAAAAATCATCTTCCTAGTAATGGCGTCTGTCTCATCAGAGTGCTCTAAAAGACTGTTTGCATCTGCCTCTCCTTCCAGATGTCTTCTTTCCCCTTCCCCAGCAAGCAAATCAGGACTCGCACCCCAAGAATCCCGGGGCAGGGGGATTATGTGGCTTTGGCATTCTTGGCTGGAGGACTAACTACCTGTTAGTCACCTCCCTGATGGCAGGCCGCCCCTCTCTCTGTCCTAGATTCTCATCGTGGAGTTTGGGGGTAAACCCTTCAGTTGTACAAAGCTCAGCTTGGCCCAGTGGTTGTGGTGTCTCTTCATCGGGATTGGAGAACTTCTGTGGGGCCAGGTGAGTACCGGCACACCTGCCCCTGCCTTCCCCTGTGTCCGCACAGCCTGCTGGCCCCTCCTCGGCATGACATGGAACCAGCAACTGTGGAGACGCCCCGCCCTCGCCTCCCTCCTCTCCTGTCCCCCCACCCCCAGCATCCTGCGGTGGGGTGACCAGTGCCCACCACTTCAGTGGTTTCAGATTTCTTCTCCAGCCGTGCCTGGGGACAGGGAAATCCCGTAGCTTCTCTGGGACGGGTGGAACTTTTCAAAGGAATTTTGCTAAAAAAAAAAAAAAAAGGAAAAAACTGAAGTGTCTTAGAAGTAGAAGAGTTTACAAAGCACAAGTCCTTATTCCAGTGCAACAGCAGCCTGTCTGTGGGCTGCTGCGTGGACACGTTCAGGGCTCCCCAGCCTCTTCCATTCCTCGCAGTGGCGTTCTCTGCATGGAATGCCTGACTCTCACCTGAGATGAGTTCAGGCTCTCGAGATCTGGAGAGAAGCGGTGGAGCACACAGTTCTGAGCTCGGACTCTGGGGATGACTGCTTGGGTTTGAATCTGGCTCTCCTCTTTACAAGCTGTGTTCCCTCGGGCCAGTCACTTAACTTCTCTGTGCTTCCGTGTCCTCAACTTAGGACAAGAGGGTCATCATTAATTTTTATTAATCAGTAAATTGGTTACTACACGCTAAAGACTTAGAACAGTGTCTATCCGGTACCTTGCAAGTATCCAATAAATGTAGCTATCAGTATTATATATATAATATCATCAGGTGTGGTCAGAGTTTCACTCCTTGCCTAATACCACTTCACATTCCCGCCCGTCCTCGGCGCTGGCCTGGGCTGTACTTCTCTTTGCAGAGCCCAGGTCTCTGCAGATAATCCCTGAGTGCCCAGCCCCTGGGTAACGGAGGCTTTGCCCTAACTGGCCCCAAAGAGCCCTTTCTGGAGCTGCAGGCCTTCCCCCCAGACCTACCGGTTGTTTCTTCACACCTCCCACATGCCCTGCTGGTTAATGTCTAGCCCAGTTCCCTCCACCCCATTCTGTTTGCTGAAGTTTATTTACCAGCGGCTTCCTAAAGCAGCTTTATACGTGGGTGAAGCTTGGCTGTCGCACCTCTTGTTGGAAACTCTCTTCTGGGTCTGGTCACGCATGTGGCCATGTGGCCTTGATGCTGATCACAGCCTTCCTTCTGTGTCACAGCAGCTCCTTCCAATACCCAAAAGCAGAGCTTTGATGTTCTTCCCATCTCAAAACGCCGGGCTCCATGCTGGACTGCCCACGCAGGCCTTCTTTCCCGTCGGCCCTGCCTACTCCTTGTCTTGTTTGTAAAGGAAAACTGACAGGTTCTGAGCTCATCAAGGATTTAGTCTGAATTTCAACCCCAACCTGCTGCTCCATGCTTTCTGATAATACTCATGTGTTGGCTGGGCGCTATGCCTTATGCCTGTAATCCCAGCACTTTGGGGAGGAAGGCAGGAAGAGTGCTTGAGGTCAGGAGTTCGAGATCAGCCTGAGCAAGAGCGAGACCCCGTCTCTACAAAAGTAGAAAACTTAGCTGGGCATAGCGGCTTGTGGCTGTAGTCCCAGCTATTCTGCAATCTGAAGCAGGAGGATCCCTTGAGCCCAGGAGTTTGAGGTTGCAGTGAGCTATGATGATGATACTGCACTCTAGCTGGGGTGACAGAGTGAGAATCTGTCTCAAAAAAAAAAATACTCATGTGTCCCTTCCTCCATGGCCTGTCTCAACCACTTCCTCACCCCAAGCCCAAGAAAACTTTCATTAATAGTATCCTCCCACTATATAGTCATAACACAGGCACTGCACTGCTTGTGGTAACTAAGAAGGGAGTCACTGGCTTCAAGCACCCCTTCTACCCCTCACCCTACACATGCAGTGTGACCATCTTCTCCCCAGACTTGTTTCCCCCCAGCTCCTGGTCTCTGTCTTTCCCTACTGTTTACCATGCATTATAGTTTGCTTCCCATAAAAGACAGGTAGCAAAATGGAAAGGAAGAAGTGAGACAGAAAGAGGAAAATGACGTATATAACTAGGCAGGTGGCTGGTGGATTACTAGAACACGAGCTCTCTTTTGTGTGCCCATAAGTACAGAAAACCCTCCTGAGAGCCTGGCAGCTGGTGGCACTCGGAGAATCGGGCAGGGCAAAGCGTACCCGGCCACAGTTACTTCTCACCTGATTCTGGTGTCTCCCCCTTCAACGCACCTCTTCTCAGGTCATCTCCGCAATACCTACCCAATCCCTGAAGTTCCTGAAGGAGGCTGGGCATGGCACCGCCAAAGAGGAGATCACCAAGGACGCCGAGGGCCTGGACGAGATCGACCACGCAGAGATGGAGCTGCGCCGAGGCCAGATCCTCTGGTTCCGAGGCCTGAACCGCATCCAGACTCAGGTACTCTGATAGAGGCCTATCCTCCCCCCGGGGCAGTGTCAGGAGGGCAGCAGTTCTTGGTGGCCAGCTCATCTCCCCTTCTGAAGGTTCACAAGTAAAGGAACGGGCAGCCCTGGCTCCCTAGCTTCAGAACGTGAGGGGCAGCGGTATCTCCGAGAGGAGAGTAGTCAGAGAAGCGAGGCCACGGAACACTGTTAGCGGAGCCCTTTAGCTTTGCGTTGGCTCGAAAGCCCACCTTCCCACCCTCTGTCGGGTGGGCAAGCTGCCTACCTAAGGTATCTGCAATAGACCTGCCCCCTCGGTGGAAAGTAAATGTCCAGAGCCTTTCCCTACTCTTTAGAAGGAAGGCGTTAGACAATATCTCCCTGCCAACATCCCCAGCAGATACCAGATGTAAAGTCCTCACACTGCCCTTATGGAAATAGATCTGTTATCTGGAGGGATCTTTGTAAAAGCAACTCACCCCCTTTCCCCTTCCCCACGCAAAGCTTAAGGCCATTGTGGGAAATATGATGGTTTAGTCTCTATAAATAACAGTGTCTTGAGGCCCAAGTATCTTTTGCAGGATTCAGACTTGTTTCCTGACCAGGAAGAAGCTATAATTTCTTCAAACCTTTTCCCTTCTTGCAATTTCTGAAATGGGATAGAAGCTGCTGTTCTTTAGTCCTCTGCCTACAGCCCTGCAGTAACTTTTTGGTTTTGTTTTTTTGTTTTGAGACAGAGTCTCACTCTGTTGCCCAGGCTACAGTGCTGTGGCATCAGCCCAGCTCACAGCAACCTCAAACTCCTGGGCTCAAGCGATCCTCCTGCCTCAGCCTCCCGAGTAGCTGGGACTACAGGCGTGAGCCACCATGCACGGATAATTTTTTCTATATATTTTTAGTTGGCCAATTAATTTCTTTCTATTTTTAGTAGAGACGGGGTCTTGCTCAGGCTGGTTTCGAACTCCTGACCTTAAGCGATCCCCCCAACTCAGCCTCCCAGAGTGCTAGGATTACAGGCGTGAGCCACTGCGCCTGGCCAACTTTTTGGTTTTTGTGTTTTGTTTTTTTCACTTTCCATGCATCGGTTGTAACTGCCTTCTCCTGAGTGAATGGGCTGATCTAGGCATTGATAATTCTGTCTTTCCCTGCTCTCACCCCACATGCCTTTATTGTTTTGCTCCTCAGATTCCCCATCTCAACAAACTATAAATTCCAAAATCTCAGGGGTAGTCTCCAGAGAACAAGCCTATTCCTCTCTGTTGATGGGCTGGAGATCCCAAAAATAGTTTTACTCTAAATTTGGCCTTGCAGATAGTTTAGGATGTTCCCCAGGCAACCTCCACCTCCTTAGTGCATGGGAAGAAAGACGAAATTAATATGCTAAACTACATATCTACTGGGAATTCATCTTCCCAGGCAGGACAGCAGACGGAAAAGAAGGGCTAGGTTGGGGAACACTGGGGTTCCTTTGCCCTCTCTCGAGTTCCTCCTCCCAGAAAGGAAAATGCCAGCAGGACCTGCACACAGTGCCTTATGGCATCCAGAGTTCCACGCCCAGTCCCTGCCCCACCCCCTCCTCCAGGCTGCCCATAGAGTGCCCATAGAACCTGGCGCCTTTGGCTTCCGTCTCTAAAGCCCCCAGCGCTTCCCTCTGGGTCTGCTCTTTTCAAAATAATCTGTCTTTGCTTTTCTTCCCTTCAGGATCACCTGCCTCCTCTGCTACTATGTAATTTTTTTCCTAGCCAGGACCCCCTCATTCTAGAACCTCCTTACTCCTTGCCAGTCTTCTGTACTGTAGGGCTGAGATTCATGGGTCTTCCTTCCCCTCCGCTGCCAATTGCCACCCTTTGTCCATGCACCTCCCTGTTGGTTTCGCTGCCTACATAGCTTTAGGGATGCACCCCTCCCCGTTAGAGCATGAGGCAGCTGGGCCAGAACAGCACTAAAGCCCAAACTTAAGCACCAAAGGAGATCTAGTAAAGATGCCCCAATGACCAAATCCCTACCGTTCCAGTGTCCGCCTGACTCTGTAAGCAGAGGAGGCTGACTGTGCTCGCGTGCACCCCGGGTACCTGAGGTCCGCTCCGGCATCAGCGCTCCAGCCCGAGCCGGGTCTGACACAATCCCCTGCCCTCGCAGTGTTGATCCTTGTCAGTCTCATCGCAACGCTTAGGAGTGGGAGGTGTTGCCACGCTATGGTCCAATTCTGGATGGGATTTCCCCTTTCCCTGGTTCTAGACGGTTCTTCCCTTCTCCTTTTCCCCTTAGATTCTGGGGAGCTAAAAGCACTATAAAGCAGTTTAGGAAGCTTGAAGACTAGAATCACGGGAAAGTCAACCTGGGATCTAAGTTCATTATGGAGGTTGGGACCTTGTAACCCTAATAAGCATTAAAGGATGTGTCTCTACGACCCCTTCTTTGATAGAGCTAGAACCCTCCGAAGTGTAGACCCTTCCCCTCTGCAGGTTCAGACTCCTGAGTTCCCTGGAACTGAAAACTGTATGATGTGAGGAAGGGGTGGCATTTTAGCTCAAAGTTTGACCTGGCTCCAGATATTAACCCTAAACATTTCATGGCTTCTCAGGAAGCGTTATACATAAGAACCACTGTCTCATTCACAAGGGGCCTGCTTTCCCATCTTCTGGGGAAATGGAGTCAGATTAATGGAATCAGCACCTTTCCTACATTCCTGGTAGATGGACCCTTGGCATTAGGCAACTGCTCCCACCACCACCAACAACCAAAAACTCTTCCTCCTCCCTCAGCCTAATTGCTGAGTTACCGTCGGCGTTTCTGCCAGACGTTTCAGGATCTCCAGTGCATTGATGTAGCTAGCAGCATTCTCTCTAACGGGCTTGGCCACCAGATTCTTGAGCTCTGTTCTTAATGCCCTGTCCGTTCCGGCCAAGGGAAAGGGTATCTCAGAGGAATGCCCAGAAGAGGATGAGCCTAGCAGCTCGTGGTCCAGGGGCCTTTCCTTCTTGGCCACCTATGTACGGGCCACTACACGGGCCCTGTTTGTTTCTTTAAACACATGAGGTGTTTTCCTGGGAAACCTACAAAAATAGGTAGTCAGTTTAGTTGGCTTAGAGGTTCCTGAGCCTTGAAATTCAGTGATATGTACTTTGTCTTCAGTATCTCAAATTGTACACATTATTTTTAAGAGTACAGGTCAAAACCATGAATAAGCTGCTAGTCACTGTCTAGCTGTTAGGAGTGATGGAGTGGGAGGGAAGTCCTTTTAAATTTTAAATATTCTTGGACACCTGTACACCTTAAACACCCACCATAGCTTAAAGGGGAAGAGAAAGAAACTGGATTCTGGCAGGGTGTTGGGACTCCATGGCAAACTGTTCCCTAAATGAAGTGTGATGTGCTATTAACATTTTTCCCCCCTTCTCCTCACCATTGCTCTGTGCGTGAGGGAATCTCTCTCTTGCTTTCTATCTCCTATCCCCTCTTCCCAGCTACTTCCATCCCCCTTCCCGAACCTTCCCAGACCCTCCCTTCCTCTATCTAAGCCTCTCTCTGACTGCAGAGCAAAGCTGTCTCACTCTCTGATTCTTTGCAGATCGGCGTAATTAACACATTCCAGACTGGAGGCTCTTTTCAGGGAATCCTAAGGCGACAGAACTTTGGTCAACACCATGACGTAAAACTTGTTCCTAGCTCATCCTATGCAGCAGTCGTACCCGTCAAATCCCCCAGCACTACTGTTGCTGCTGCTGCTGCTTCATCTCCTTCTGTGGGCAGTGAGTGATAGTCTATTACGATGCATGATTCGCTAAAATGACCACAAGAGAGCACGCAGCATCCACTTTAACCGACCATGGTTATCTTTTCCTTTTGGTTTTTCCCTTTGGTCTTTCGACCTAAGGGAAGAAAAGACAAAAATCCCACCCTAAAACCAGGCAATGTACCCTTTTATTTTTTTAATGTAGAAAAGCTATTTATTAAACCTTTAACCATTTTAAAGACAATAATCCTGTTTTCCAATCGTTCTTCTGCATTTCTTGTTCCTCCCTTTCCTTAAGTTTTGTTTTGTTTTGCTTTGCCTTGTTTTTTTGTTGTTTTTTGCTTTGTGTGAGTGTATTGTTGTTCCTCTCCTCTTCTGCTCCTTTGAGTCTGGAATCCGCCTCCCGAGCTTAGATCGAGGTTAGACTGAGTGGACACCCAGGAACTCTCTTTACATGGGGGCGAGTTTGGGATCTCCTGAGAAAAGGTGTGAAGGGAGCTCCTGTGCCTGTGGCTTTCTACCAATGGACCTGTCACAATGGAGCCCGCATTGAACCTGGCCGACAGCAATAGCCCTTTGACTACCGCCGCGTTGCTGGCTGGCAGTGTTAGCGTAATAGTTGTAGCTGGATGTGAAGAAAAGACGGCGGTTCAGTTCAAACGTATAGCGCGTAATCCTCGCTATTATGCTTTTCAGGGACCTTAAACCACAGTCTGGTTGGTTGTGTTTTGGGGGGAGTTTTTTTTGTTTGTTTGTTCGTTTGTTTTTTGAGACACAGTGTCACTCCGTTGGCCGGGCTAGAGTGCCGTGGCGTCAGCCTAGCTCACAGCAACCTCAAACTCCTGGGCTCAAGCGATCCTCCTGCCTCAGCCTCCCGAGTAGCTGGGACTACAGGCGTGCGCCACCATGCCCGGCTCATTTTTTCCATTTTTAGTAGAAACTGGGGTCTCGCTCTTGCTCAGGCTGGTCTTGAACTCCTGACCTCAAACGATCCTCCTACCTCAACCTCCCAGAGTGTTAGGATTACAGGCGTGAGCCACCGCGCCCCGCCACAGTCTGGTTTAAGAAGCAATTAATTCACATCAGGGTAGGAGAAATATATGAAAGGGTTAAAATAACTTATTTTTTCTTCATTTACTAGATCTTCTTTTTTTAGAAGTTTCTGAAGAGAAATGCTTTTTTTTTTTTTTTAGGAATCCCTTTCTCAGCCAGCCTTTCGGCTGGAAGGCTGTCAACTCTCAGCCTAAGGTCTGGCGTTCCCATTGGTAGATAGTTGGCTACTTACGCTTAAGCCTTCCCGTTCCTGGTCATTTGAGCTTCCCCAAATGGGACACAGGCAGGGAGAGAAGGCAGCCTGCTCTTTGCTGATAGCGCTGTTACGGTATTTGCTAGGAGAGGAGTTTCTCCATGTTAAGAATATTATGGGCTCCAGGTACCTGAGCGTTCAGAGATTCCTTCCCCCACCCCCAGCCCCGGCCCTCAGCCCTGGGACGGGGATGAAGAAAGAGCAGTTGCATTGTCTGCGCTTCCCATGACTGTGAGCTGTGCGGGTTGACCTGACTTAGGTTTATTTTGTCTTTTTAGCCAACTGTAAGTGTTCTGATGTGAGGTGGTGGGGTGGGTCTTGGTATAGATGCGTACTATTTCATTAGGCCCAAAGGCAGATAAGAAAGAACTAAATAAATCTTGCCCTACAAATATATCCAAGAGCCTCTCGCTCTAGTCTTTCTAGATCCCCTCTATATTCCTCTCTTAATTCCTTTTTTCTGGCTGGTCCAAGGGTAGTGGTGTTTACAACGAATTGGGCCAGGCATGGTGGCTCACGCCTGTAATCCCAGCACTCTGGGAGGCCAAGGCGGGAGGATCGCTTGAGGTCAGGAGTTCAGGTCAGGACCAGCCTGAGCAAGAGCGAGACCCCATCTCTACCAAAAATAGAAAAATTAGCTAGGCAACTAAAAATAGAAATAAAGAATTAGCTGGGTGTGATGGCAAGCACCTGTAGCCCAGCTACTCAGGAGGCTGAGGCAGGAGAATCACCTGAGGTGGTTGTGAGCTAGGCTGATGCCACGGCACTCTAGCCTGGGCAACAGAGCGAGACTCCATTTCAAAAAAAAATACAACTAATTGATCACAACCAGTTACAGATTCCTTTGTACCTTCTCCGCTCCCATTGCTTCACTTGACCAGCCTAAAAAAAGTAAAATAAAATAAATCCCTTTTTTCTCTTTTGCCATCCCCTTCTAACTAGCTTCTGTTCTTTTTAAATCATCCCTCTCTGGTAGGAAGGGTTAATGTCATATGTCCCGGTGGTTTCACAGTGGAAAGAGACTAAGCAGAAGACCGAGCCCACTGGGCTCTTGCATGGGGGCCGGTGCAGGGTGTGCAGCCAACCCCCCAGGGCTAGATGGACGGGGAGAGGCAGGCCCCACTTGCTCTTCCTCCAGCGGTGCCTTCTTACTCAGAGGCCCTAGAAGTTACAGTCATGCATTTTAAGACCCTCTTTCCCACGCAGATCTCCAAATGAATTCAGCTTTGTTCAAGCTTCATGAGATAGATCTCTAAGAGTTCCCTGTATAGGAAGGCCCTCATCCTTCTCTTCCCTCCTTTCTGAAAAGAGGGCAGAACACTACAGAATTCCAGCTGAGGACATGCGGTCTTCACCTACCCCTTCCCTGAGCTGCAGGGAGCAGCCTCTAGCACTCACGCCTAATCGAAGGCCCAGCCCGCCTGGAGTTCAGAGTCATGAAAAGAGTGGCCCTTCCATCAGCCACTTTCGCCTGCAGAACAGGGGCCCCAGAAGAGACATTTTTCAGAGGCTTTGCGAAATGATGACCAGGGAGGGAAGGCTGCTTAGCCGAGTGGAGAGCACTCTGAGTCTTCTCCACGCTTGCTTCCCCAGCCCTGTCGTGTCCCCATACGCTGCTCATGCACCTGTCACCAAGCCCCCGGAAGGGGAGATGCCAGCCCTGGAGTGGGTTGGTGGTGACGTCGTGTGGTTGTTCATCAGCACGTGTGAGCTGGTGCTGGAGCCGGGGAACATTCTAGCACAGCCCATGCCCTCTACTTCCTCCCCCCTCTCTGCACCCCCAGGCCAGGAGGTGCTCCCTAGCTCTCTGGCTCCGCCTCACTTGAGCTTCCCTTGCAGGTGGCTGGTTTCCCTTTAGATTCCAGAAGTCCTGCAGTCTAGCTCAATGACTGTTCTTTGCACCCCCAAAGTTTTCCCTATTGTTTCCATCCCTAATTCACTTTTATCCCCCTCGTTGTTTATCTGTAACAGTATTATTGGTCACCCCAATAGGTGAGAGGAAAAGCCAGCAGATAGGGCTCTGGACCCCTCACTCCAACCCCAGTCATTAAAAATGTATTCTCTATAATGTACTTCATATATAATATTAATAGTTTCAATAAAGCATTCCATTGAATAGAAGCAGGAAGTTTGAAAATCACTGATACTGAAGATGATGAACTGGGGGTATAAAAGCACCTGCTCTCCTCTGGTACTCATTAGAAATGTTGAGACCCCCAAAAGCAGATGAAAAGTGCCTTTGATGGGTGGGATGGCTTTGGACCCAACCCTTGGCCAGTACCGATATCTATACCAGGGCCCATGGAGGAGGCATTTAAGTTTAGGCTCACTTAAACCACCTTGCCTTGCTCTAAGATTGGATGTAGACCAATGAAAACTTGGGACCTCCTGAAGACCAGGTAGAACCTCCATTCCATCTGATCCTACCTAGATCTGGAGCAAAGACCACAAGACAGGTAAAATTCACACATCAGACAGACAGGAATCACAGAAGGGTGGAAAAGTGGGTGCTCACTTTCTGTTCAGCATGGTGAGTGTGTGCCCAGGCTCCTTGACTCTTCTCAGCTGAGGTGTGGAGATGATACTAGTGAGTGGCGAGGAGTTCTTCGCCTTCTAAACTCTGGGCACCCTCAGCCCCTCAGTCCTAGCTGGGCCTGCAGGCCATGGGGGAGTGAGGCAAGATAAGGAGAGCCTTAGCCAGCAGAGAGACACTTTCTCCAGAACAGAGGGACCAGCAGGACTATGGTGAGCCTCCTTTGCATAGTATTTCTGAAGGTTCCCTGCAGTGGCAGGAAGCACAGGACAGGCAACCCAACCCATTTATTTGGCTGCTCTTTCTTTGTATGCTCTGCTGTCTCCACATTCTTGCCTCTTCTCCAGAAACATATTTTTTCCTTAAACAGCAGAGAATGAAAGGGGTGCCCTACCCCAACATTCATCGCTCCTCCTTCCGTCCCTCCCACCTCCACAATTTCTCCTGCATTGCTGCCATTTCTTTTCTGTGGGAAGAATTTTTGGACAAGACTAAATCAGCCACCTCCCAACAACGAAAACCGTCCTGCAACCATTTGCCTTTCCCCTGTCCTCTCTCTCCGCCCTCTCGGAGATCCAACCCTCTCCTCCTACCACAGTTCTACCCACCCAGGTTCTAAGCCACACCTCAGAGAGACCTGTGGTCTCTCTGGAGAGCCACCAAAAGAGCCAGTGCCATGGCTAAGCAAAGGCTGTTCACGGGGATCAATTATTATCAATTTTTTTCCTCTCGACCCTGAGTTGACTGAATCCCTTCTTTTGTGTGCAGTAAAACAAAGACTGACCCAGGGCAATGCATTTCCCTCTGCCCAGTAAGACTGCAGATGGTTTCCTTTCCTCTGTCCTCCTCCTCCACGCCCCGTCAGAAAGGCCACCTGTTGCTAGCACTGCCTCCTGAATTGGGTTTCTCTCCTTGGTCCCTTCCTTTCCTTTCTCCACACGAGATCACGCTCCTCTTCACAATTCGGAAACAGCTGGAGAAAGTGGCATGACTGGGCACAGTTGCTATGTATCAGAGACGTGAACGTGCTTTTGAGTGATGGGAACCGGGTCTTCTCTAGGCAGGCAGGAGGAAGGCATATTTCGACACCTGTATGTTGTCCACGTCTTCTAGGAGAGGGACTGAAGGAGTGGAGCTCTGCGTTCTTTCGGGGGAGGAGCACGGTGGCGTTTGTGGGATGTCAATACATGCACGTCTCCTGACTAAAGGGGCATGTTGTTCGATTGGAGAGTTTTACTTCCCTGCATGCTGCTGACACAAACGAAGACTGGTTTGTCTGCCTGGCTGCACCGTGCTCATGGTCACATGTCACCCGATGTGTATTGAGTGCAGATTGGTGTATGCTGGCCCTCTGAGGGCTTTAAACAGATAATGGAACTTCAGTGTATAATTTCTGCATTCCACGTTCACAAAATGTTTGGCCTCAACGCAGAAATCCACATGTCGGAAACATCTTTTAAGTTTGGCTGTTAATTTGCACAATGTCCTAGTTCCAATGTCCTTGCCCTCCATCTAAAAGAACTAATGAGATTTCTCGTTTTCTGTTTCATTTGAAGAGTGGATTGTTTGGGAATGCTAACTTTGCTTTGGGTTTTGAAGCATCCTAGTTGTCTGCCATCACTCACCCCACCCTACCCCAGTGCTTGACATTTGAGCCGTGGATGTCTCTAGTGCCCACGATCTCTTCTTACGTGTTTGGTTTGGGTTGTTGAGCAGTCCTATTTTTATAGTTTGGGTTTTGTTTCTCTCCTCAAACCACCAGTCCCTTGTTCTGCTGGCCCATTCTCACCTCCCTATTTTCTCATCCTCCTTTTCCTCCCCCTGGTATAGATCAAGGTGGTCAAAGCATTCCATAGTTCCCTCCACGAAAGCATTCAGAAACCCACGGGCCAAAACTCCATCCACAACTTCATGATCCACCCTGAATTCGCCATAGATGAGGAGTTGCCACGAACGCCACTCCTGGATGAGCAAGAGGAGAGTGATCTTGACGCGGTTTCTACATCCGGGACTAGCGTGCCCCTGTTGGACGGTGAAGTCACTGTAAATGCCAACAGAAACAACAATGCGGTGGGTAGCAATCAAGTGCAAGTCGTTGCCTCCCACTCGGACAGCCCTCTACACAGCCTGGAGACATCAGTTTGAATTGTCACTCTCTGACCCCCATCCCTGCTTTCTCTATTTCTTTTTTCATCAACCCCATCTCTAAGGTGATGATGGACCTTTTCGTTGTCATGTCAGCTGCTCCCAAGTGTGTGTGACCCCCCCAGCTGACCATGAAGAGGCAAAAGCACAGACCTGCAAGGATTTCAAGTTAAGCTTGAGTTGGGGTTTGTAGCGGGACGCAGTCAAACCCCAGGCAGGTAATGGTAGAATCTACTTCATGGGTGTATCAGCTGTTATTTTTAAAGAAATTACAACTATCCTACTGGCATCGCCCGACCTAAACTCTCGCCCTGTGTTCATACACTCGTCACCATATCCTGATTTCTGGATTTTATCCTGTTAGTCTGTGCTGTTTATAAGCTAAGTTGAGGGTTCGGAGGGACACAAATATCCCCAAATGAAATGGGCCGAAGTAGGGATGGATTGTATAAAATCATCCAGTAGTGTGATTGTTTTTACGACCATCTTTCCCATTTTGAACAGTTACACACAAAGGCCTCTGGCTCTTTCCGCCCTTCCAGCCAAACCTCCTTGAGGTTCTTTTGGTCTTTTGTGATCCTTGTCTTCCTTTCCTTCGCCTTTTTTTTTTTTTTTTTTTAATGTTTTGACGATTAAGAACATGGAAAGGACATGGGTGAATTGAGTAAATTTGACCATTCTACCTTTTGGCCCCAAAAGAACCCTCGATTTAGTTCTAGAATCAGACAGCTTTCTTTGCTAAAAGGGTCCTTTTGAAGCAATTAAGAGCAGGTAAGAACGTTTCCCTGTTATGGCCAGGTTACCTTCTGCTTTTAAACTGCCATCTTGTTAGCATGTGTGTTGTCAAGTGCCAGGGAGATTGGCCTGGCCCGGGAAGGTCACATATGCATGGTGCATAGTTTTACCACAGGCTCGAGCTTTCTCCGATTCCTAAAGTCATGGCAAAAGAATGAGTCGGGTGCGACCCTGCCTCCTTGCTGGACTTGGATATTGAGGACCAGAAGAATGGCAGGTCTAGGACAAGACAGACCATCAAAGCAGACCGTTGTGCGTCCTCCTTGGGGTAACCACTGCTTTCAAAGCCATCTGCCAAGACTCTTCCAGGGCAGACCATGATTGTTCAGGGAATGAGTACTGAGAAGCCTTGGAAGAGGCCCAAGAGCCATTCCGGCATGATCTGAGAAAACCTTCCCGCGGGGACCAGGAACCGTGAGCTTAGGTGCCCGGGTACCAGCTTCAGCATACTGTTTAGTTTCCAGTTCTACTCTTTGCTACGGCCCACGGCTTACCCAGGCTCTGAGAAGGTCCCAGCCTTTCCCACATATTCTGATTTTGAAAATAGGCATCCAAAGCGGGAGGCCCCAGTGACATTTTGCTGACTTAAAGGAGCAAAATACCCTACTGAAAAGCCCCCCTTCCCCCCACGCAAGCCCCTCTCTCGCCACGTGCTCCGGCCGCTGCCCAGTAAAGCCCTGTGCCTTTTTCCCGAACACTGCCCAAAGCAGCCCCTTCCCGTCCGCCTCTCAGGAGTTGGGGACTTCGCTAGGAGATTTTTTTAAGTGTTCCTTACTGGGACGAGGTGGAGCCACATGTGCGGGAGCTCTGTTTTTGTCCCTGCTGATGTCGACTTAGGTTCCTCTGCACAGGGGCTGACCCGTGACCCTGACTCCCATAGCCCTCGAGGTGAGTGGAGCCCGCACCCCTCTTTCTAGAGTGACGGGAGTCAGGAGAGGGGGCTTGAGGCTCCTCTGAACTGCCAGACTTCCACGTGTGAGGAAGGTGGGCTGATCCACTCAGCCTGTTCTAATGGATCCCTCCTCCCTCCCTCCCATCACCTGAGCTGTCCAGGGCAGGACTGTGAGGACCCAACACCCCCCATGCCCCATTACTGCACAGTCCATCATTGTAGGAAACAGGGAAACAGATTCAATTGGGGTTTTGTAAAGCAGTTTTTTTCTCTGTCTTAAATATTCACGGGGGGGGGGGTAGAAAAAATAGCTCACCTGAGGCATTAGGTGTTCACATAGATATTCATTAACTACATAGGAAGATTTAATTCTATCGAATCTTTTATTACCTCAGATCATTTTCAAAGGCAAGCCAATAACAAGCTTTGAAGGCTATTTTACCATTCCCGTTCCCAAAAGACTCTCATGGTGCCTGACAGGTTACTCTTGAGGGCTCGTGTGTACTTTTTTTAAAGTCAACAGTTCTTTGTGTGTGTGTGTGTGTTCTAGTTTCCATTGTAGGAGAGAAAATATAGAAATATATGCAAAAATATATAGTTTTCTTTTAGATCAGAAACTGATATTTTCGAGTCAGCCATATGTATTTTGTTTAAAGGATTTAAAACAAAGTGCCGTCATATAACCCCGTGGAAGGGAGTGCATAACCAGCTGTCTGACGCGACAGGTGACTTAGTGTATTTGTAACTGGTTTTAAAACCAATACACCATACTTCCAAACAGCCATCTTTATACTTAGGGAAAAAAAAAAATTATTGGGTTCTAGACTTTTTTAATATAAATTTTGTTGACATGGAATTGAGTAAGTTTAAGTGTTTATGTGCATATGTTTTTTATATAAGTTTTTTCTATTCGGTTTCAGTGATCCAACTGGCAGTGAGTAAATATGGCATAAGTTAATAATGCTTTTCCCCAAAATGGTGCTTTGGATTTGAAAAGGGTCTGATGGGGAGAAGAAGAACATATCATCCTAGATTCCTCTCTTGATTAAACCTAGAAAAACGGATAGTACATTGTGGATAGTGAGGAAAACACCCAGCAAGAGGGACGCAGCTGTCAGGGAATGCACCCCTGCGCCCCGCCCCCGACGGGGAGATGGAGTGCCGGGCTCTTCTGTAACTAGTGATTAGGATCAGGGGCCTCAGCTGGATTTGTGTTTCTTGAAGAATAGCTGGCAGAGTGGTACCAAAGACATTGCCATCTCCTGGTCTGTAAGGCTACTCTAAATTGGAGTTTGCATTTTTATGATTTTCACCTCCTGTTCCTCCTGGAAATTTCTATTAGTGAGGGGTTTTTGTTTTTTTTGCAAGGATGTGATTTGCAACTCCTTCTCTCCACTAGAAAGGTTTTGTGCGATATATTATATAAGGGACAGAACTCTAAATGGAAAAAACAATGGCTGGTTCTAGTCCTGGGTGACCGTCTTGGGGCTAGGTCCTTCCCATGGGTGTCTTCTGTCCTCCGAAATGACTCTCCTATCCCTAAAGGTGTTAAGAGAGAGATCACCTGGACATCCCTCTGGACACATATGGATTCTTCAGGGTTTGAGTTTCTTCTTTCCCTTGAGCTCCAGAGGGGAGAGTTTGCACAGTTAAATCTAAGTGATTACCTCACTGCCGAAAACTCGCGTGTGCCGAGAAACCTCTAAATGCATCCCTTCCTCTCTTTCCTGCGTCCCTTGCCTTACAATTGAAGCAGCCCGTGGTACCTTCACAATGTGCACACTCCCTCACCTTTCCTATCTAGTGACCACCTCACTGCACTGGTGAGGGTGGGCACGTAAAATGCTTACTATTCTTAAGCCATTCCAGCCTCTTCTTCAGAATAGACCAGACACCCTTCCACTGAGCTCAGTGCCAGTCCTTTTGCCTTCCCTACCCTGCTGTTAGGCCTGCTGTTCCCTTTCCTCTTGATTAGGAGAGACGGAGGGAGACTAGCTCCCCGTGATGGAATTGGCCTTCGGTTCGCGTTTTCTCCCCGTATGTATATATGCCATATGTGGATATAACATATATATGTGCCAACAAATCTGTCCACGTTGTTCTTTTCAAATCAGCATGCAGATAGGAATTTTGAGTTTCTTCTTTTCGGTAACTAGTATAACAAGCACTGGTATTTTTGTACAAAAAAAGGAAAAAACAAAACAAAACAAAAGATTGACTATTGTGGTCTGCATGACATAAACAAACAAATGGTGATATCAAAGCAATGTGTACCCCAGTGTGTGTTGCCATAATTTGCAATTCAGCTTAACAGTGCACCCAGATCTGTATTTGTATTCTGATATTATTTAAGCTCTATGTACAATGTTTTGCATGTATTTATATGGTTCTTAGGGAAAAAAATGGTATAAACTGGCAAATCTGAAAATTCGAATGTGTTGTTTCACTGAGACAGGAAGAATAATAGAAGAGGAGTTTTAAAAGGGATAATTTTTTGGAACCAATAAAGCTTTTTGCTGATGAGCAGAAACCAATACTGCCGTGCACTGAGAATAAAAACCCACGCCCACTCACGCCTGTGTGTCCTCAATGCGTCTCCACTTGCGGGTGATGCCACTGGTTGCCTGTTGAAATCGAGAAGGGAAACACCACGGCCATGTCAAGCACTTAGCTGAGCGAGCACAGAAGTCAGCTCGTCCCTGCGCCCTGCCATGCTTCCCTCCTGACTCGCCGCCCCAGCTGCCAGTCTCGTTCCCTTGCAGTTACGAGCTTTGCTCTGCCCGCCTTCGTCAGAGTCCACAATTCAAGAGCTGGAGCTTTTGGGAGGATAAGAAAGAGCCAGTCCTGGCGGTCCTTTCTTTTTTCTTTGGTTTTTATTATTAGTATTATTTTTTTAATGAATGCCTTTGGGAAAAGTAATTCCCTTTATATTAGCTGCTTTTCCTTCTGGGCTTCTCCACTGTCCCCCTCCCCCTCCCTGTAGCTGTTTTTTAATTGTTCCATTTGTTGAATCTCTCACACGACTGACATTAGGCTCCAGTTTCAGGTCAAAACAGCTTCCCATTCCAAGCTTTCATATCTCAGACACCTCCTTCCTCCTACAGGTCTCATCCAGGTGCACAATCAAGTCCCCTCTTCTCTTTGAAAACATCACAGGGAGGAACGGACCTTGTCCACTCTCCCAGGTTCCTTTGGGAAAAGTACAATGTTGAAGAACAGCCCAGACTCTCCCGGCCGTTTGCACAGGCTGCTTCTGAAGGAGTAAGCAGCCTCGGTCAAAAAAGACCTCTGTGATCTGAGGTCTTATCCCCACTTTCTTGCCTGTCCCAGGTCGCTCATGCTCCCACACATGAACACATGACCCACTTAAAATAAGGGCTGGGCGTGGTGGTGTGCACCTGTAGTCCCAGCTACTGGGGAGGCCGAGGTGGGAGGATCCCTTGAGTCCAGCAGTACCACAAAACAGAACTAAAGGCCGGGCGC
>CAUYPO010113516.1:0-72325 GCA_963574435.1 Cheirogaleus major
TAGCATGCTAAAGCCCATCAAGAATGGATACAGTGTTTCGGTTTGGGAAGATGAGAAAGTTCTGGAGATGGATGGTGAGAATGGTTGTACAAAATGTGAACAAACCTAGTGCCACTGAACCGTACACTTAAAAATGGCTAAAATGTTAAATTTTATGTTATATATATATATATATATTACTACAATAAAACAAAACATCAGTTGTCTCCACCAGTAAACTAAGAGCTCTTTGAGGGCAGAGACTGTGTTTCATTTATTTTTGTAACCCCATGCATAGCACGGTATCTAACACATATACACACACATTGCAACTTTTTTATTGAGTGAATAAATTGAAGCTGTCTCCCAAGTAAGATGCTTAGGCCTAAAACCACCATTAAATACATTTTCTGGAATGTTCAGGTTAAGAATAAGGATAGCCCATATAACTACATGGGTACTTAACTTCCTCTTGAAATTGACACAGAATTGGAGACAAGATGGTCATAGGTTATATTTTAAAAAGCTATAACTAGTAACTGTTCTAGATACGTAATTAAAGTACAAGAGGAAAGTGGACACATATTCTTTTTATAACTCTTACCTTCATTTATCAACTTATTCCAGACAGAGAGTATCTTGGATCAATTGTTATATTTATGAACTGGCTCAATCTCACCTTTAAATCCATGTCAATAAATATATTCAACCTGTGTAAATACTTAAACAAGCAGCCTTCCCCTAGTACTCATTGAGATGCTAGAGAATAGCAAACATCTACCACCAAGCAGTTCAAATAAACAAAACAGGGTCTTAAACTATGTAAAATTATAAGAGCCTCTTTTATATTTTACAATAGGACAAGCAAGTCATTTTATCATGTTAACAAAGGAGAGAACTGTTTGTGCTAAAGGTGCGATGAGTCATGAGTAGTCAGAGGCCAAGGTGATTTAATAAAATGTCAAATATTTTAAATGAAACACGATTTCATCATTTTAATATCCTAGTGGTAGACAAACAAAGAGTTCTTCTTTTAATTAATGGAAAACAATGATTTATAATTGACATACAAATTGTGGTAGAACATCATTTGGTTCTCTTAACTAAATTACACGCACCACTTAAAATCCTGTGTACAGTATCATTTTGTACACACTCCCAAGAGATAAAACAAACAGGGGTTGCTATACAAAGATAAATCTTGGCTCAAAGCTGTGTCCAAATCCTCATAAGGGTTTTGTATTCATTGAGTAACCCTTTCTTGGGATAAGGGGAAGGTAATAGAAATGGAAGAGTGATTTAGAGGGGAAAAAGGAGATAAGAAAAACATGCCCACATTAGGCATTCAACAAATGTCTGCTGAAAGAATGGACGAGAGCCAGGCTCAGGACAGGGGGCTCTGGAGCCACATCACAGGAATGGCAGAAGGAAATGGAAAATGAAGAAGCTCTTATCAAGAACAGCTGGGCTGCCGTGCAAGGACATTCCAGAGCTGAGGGAGCCAGCAAAAGCAGTGGAGGGCCCTTCCTTTTCTACCTCCGTCCATCTCTGCCTCCCTCCCTTCCCCCTTTTCCTGGCCCTGGCCCCTCATCATGCAGTTCTGCATTCACTCATCATCTCCACCCTGTGCAAGCCGAGTCCATCTTTCTGTTTCCTACCTCCTGCCCTCTTTCCCATCTTACCCCTCTTCTTCATCTCCCTAATCTCTTCCTCACTCCTGGAAATTCTTTGAAAATGCAGACTCTGATACAGACATCCACTTACCCCAATTCTAGTAAAGAAAATGTACTTTTTCCCCTTTGTTTTACTGTGTTTCTGAGTAGATGGCATTTGGAGACCACAGACACAGCCAACCTTCCACCTGGTACAGCACCCTGTTCTCTGGAGATGCTGATTAAATACAACTGAAGTGACTTTGAAAGCTGCCCCGGTGATTCTGGTCATCAGTAGGTTTGGGGACACTGGACTTGGTAGCCTCTAAGCTCCCCTCTCTCCATGAATCAAACCCTGGCCCTTATCTGCCAGGAGCACCTAGAGAAATGATTTCCACTTGGTAGTTAAACAAGAGAGTAAGAAAAAGAGAACCAATCACTCAGAATATTCCAGCGTCTATCTCCCTCCCACTAAAAGGCCAACAACCATGCGATTGTGCCGTGTCTTCATCTAGCATGCTCAAGTACAACGTGAACCTGGAGAAAAGCAAATAACCAAACAGCTCAAGCATCCAAATCAAGTCCACAGAAGAGATGGGGGAAAATCCAAATGGACCGGCCTAAACATGCCTCCAATCAAATCTCAAGCATGGAATTCCTATGCTTTGTGAGGACCCTGGGGAGGGCATTCAGTACTACTCACCTAGGGAGAAACAACCCAAGCCCAGGTACTCATTCCCCTACCTTGAATCTGAAAGCTCCAGCCTCTGTGCAAGTGGTCTCTGCACCTGGAACACGCTTCTGTTCCCATCTACACCTCAAATCCCAAGTCAGAGGCTACTCGGGTGCCTGGAACAAATCCTCCTTGTAAGATCTCTCTCTTTTAAAGTCTCACCTTTGAATTCAGTGTCAATAACTGTTTTCCCTGTGCACAAGTCCTCACACATGCAGACTTCCCCCTTCACTCACTGACATGTTAAAGAACAGCAAACATCTATTACCGAGCAGTTCACATAAACAAAACAGCGTCTGTGATGCTCCAGTGATGCTGAAGAGGAAGTGCTAAGCGTGTCTTTGCTCTCTCTCACACCACTGGGAACATGCAAGAGACTCACACACATCTGATTTATTTGTGTCCCTCCCCATTTCAAGCACTGTTCTTTGCACATGGTGACCAATAAATAAACGTTTGGTGAATAAATTCATTCCACAGGTACTGAGAGTCCACTATACACCAGGCATTGTTCCAGGTGCTGGGAATAGAGGAGGAAACAAAATACACAGGATCCCCCTCCGGGCCCTTCGGTATGCAAAATCACATCAGCTAGAGACAGTGCTACAGGGAAACGTATGCAAGAGGAAAGCAGGAAGTGTTGAGGGTGTTGTCATTTCTACAATAGTTGATCGAGGAAGGTTCGCCAGGAGCCTGATAATGTAAGTACTGTCCTAAAGGAGGTGAGGGAGGGAACCACACAGACATTAGGGGAAGGATGTCCCAGGCAGAGTGAACAGCAAGTTGCAAAGCCCAGAGGAAACATGTGCAGCAGGTCAAGGAGGACCGAGGAGGCCAATGTGGGTGAGCAGAGAGAGTGAAGAGAAAGGAAGCGGGAGATCAGAGAGGTGGGGCCTGCACGCAGGTTGCAGGGACAGTGTGAAGACACAGACGCCATGTGTCAGCTGACTTACCTTCACGGCTTGCCCCAGCGTCTGTGCTGAGAGCAGAGTGAGGGAGTAAGGGTGAGGGAGGAAGAAAGCAGAGCAGACAGGGCTGCAACACTAATCCGAGCAAGAGAGGCTGGCGACGTGGACCAGGGTAGGTGAGGTCGGACTCGGCACATTTCGAAGGTAGAGCCAGTTGGATTTACTGACCAATTGCATATAGAATGCAAAATACAGAGTCTGGCCAAGGATCACTCTAAGGTTTCTGCCCTGAGCAGCTATTAGGATGGAGTTGCCATTCCTAAGATGCACAAAACAGGTAGGAAGGCTGGGGAGGGGGCGGGGGGGGGAAGTGGAGCATTAAGGGAGGGGAGGGGCAGGATGGGAATGGGGGAGGGGCAGGGCTGAAGATGGGGCCTGGGCTTTGGACATAGTGAGGCTGAGCTTCCTACTAAGCATCCAGGTGGAGATGGCGAAGAGGCAGTTGGATATATAAGAATAAAGTTTGGTTAAGGGGTCCAGGCTGGAGATATAAATTTGGGATTCACCAGTGTATAGCTGGCATTTTAAGCCATGAAACTAAATAAGAATCCCAAAAGATGAAATGTAGAAGGATAAGAGGTGACATAATTTGTCCTGGGCCAGGCTGCTAGGGGGAGTTTGACCAAAACCATCTTTTTTCTCCTTGATTTGCAAGCAGAAGCCAGGGCAGGCTATGAGCCTGGTAGGCCTTGAAGAATAGAGACTCTCTTAACCTTCACTTTCCTGTACATTCCTGGGGGTATTTCTGCTGGGGTATGGGGCATGGTTACAACCCAGAAGAGATTCGAGTCACTCAGTTAAAAAGATTAGAAAGGTGGGTAGAAGCTGCTGGACTCAGTACAGAACCACCCAGGGTCAAGATTCCAGACCCAGGTGTCTGGAGCTCTCACGCTTTATCCAGAGACGTGCTCGGTAATGGCGAATTCTCCACCACTCTGAAGAAAGGTTTCAAAGGTTCACACGGAAGCAACCCTAGAACATGCGGTCAAAAAATGTTCCTACTGAAAGAAAAGTAAAACCAGTCAATACCAAAATGAGGAGTTTAGCTGTCACCAGGAAGCCCTCCAACATAAAAGATGACTTGATAATACATTGCAGATGGAACCAGAGCATTTCCCCCGCCCTCCACAAGGAGACGGGAATGTCTTCCAAATTCAATCAAAGACACTCCGGTGTCTCCCTTATCCAATCAAGAGACCAGAGTCTCCCTCGAATGCAGTAACAGTGGCCCTGAAAAATGAGACTGGATGGAAATTGAGTCATCAAGGAACACGGCTCTACCGCATCCTGGCCTCTGTCTGAGGAGGCCCTGTGTCCACAGAAACAAATATACAGAGAAGCAGGGGAGGCGCAGTGGGGAGCAGCATCAAATACTTTAAATGTGTTGCTGTTCACTGACATTTTGGGGGAAAAGGATTGCACAGGCCCTCGTGGATTGATTTCCACGATATCCAGAAAAAAGAGCTTATAAGAAGGAGGAATGCAGTGAGTGAACAAAGGGTAATTATCCTGTAAGAAAAACATATCCCATGAGGAGGTAATTCCCTTTGTTCTGTTCCCAGGACAACGAATCTTCTGCCGGACCTGCCCACCAGGATGAGGTGCCCTGAGCAGCCAGAGGCGTCTTTTTAAAATTCCAATCCACTTTCAACCACTTCTGTACAAAATGTATGATTTTAGAATGTGTTGAATAAACATTTGTCTGACCATTTAATTAAGCTATTACCGAAGGAAGAAAGATCCATGAAAATAGATTATTTCACTACAGAACCAACAAAGCCAGAAGTAGATAAATCTGTCCTAAATTAGAAACTCTTCATGCTTTAAGCACATAAATACAAAGTTAAATTTTGGCCAAACAACAAATTGTGGCAATCCCCTAATGAAATAAAGAAACCTTAATAATAAACAGATCTTTCTCAGCAATGACTAAAACTATGTGAAAATATAAATATTCTACTTCAGTTATTTTTCTATTGTTGAATTTTCTGTATGAGTGAAAAATATTGAAAAGAATGAGACTTTAAAATGGGTTGTGGTTATTTTGCATAAAATATATCTTCGGGTTTAAAACAAATATTGTGGAAAGTAATTAGTTGTGGAAATACAAATCATACCAAGAAGTAGAGCATATAAAAAATAAACAATAATGACTAAGTCGAGTACAACTTAAAAAAAAAAACACCACCCCACAAACACCCCACACCGCTGCTTCAGTGACTTCTCACTGAGTTTAAAATTTTGAGTCCACGACTTGGCCCACAAGTCAGCTTCCCCTCATGCTGGGTGGCCACATTGGCCTGGCATCCATTTTCTGAACATTCCCCACCTTTTTACCTCAGCTATGACTGCTCAGTCTCTGAATCTGCCACCTCCTGGCCATGGCCTCCTCTACCTCAAGATCTAAGGGGCCAGACCCCCCAGGTCTCAATCAAACCCTGTCCCATGGCTCCTCCTTCTCTGAGCCGCCATGTTGCTTATCACCCACTCGATCCCAAACCCCACAGCCCCAGCCTCCGGCCACAGAGGGGCTACTCCCTAATGCTTTCTATTTCCTACTGCTGATTTTCAAAATCAAGTTTACTGGACGTGAAGTTCATCCACACAATGACAAGCCCACATATGAGTCAGCATTAAAGGCCATAGAAGCTCCAAACACACCACAGGGCTCAGCGGGATAAAATGATTGAGTTCACTGAGGGGGTGACTTGTACTACATCCCCTTTGAGGCCCAGCTCCAAATTACACAGCACATTTGCTCTTCAGACAGACAAAAGAATTACATCTTTAAAGTGGATGGGAAAATTGTTCCTGAGGGCTTTTGAAGACCATTACAAGAGGAAAATCCCTTTTGTTAAACTTCCCAGACTTAATGTCTTTTCTCCCTAAGAAAAATAATTGATTATTTAAGATGAAGGGGGTGTGGCAAGGAACATTCCTTTTAAGAATTGCCGTTAACAGTGAAGCACACTCTGTTTATCAGCAAAACCCCTCCCTGGTCACGGCAGCCCCTGGGGCTGTGCACAAGTACTCTGGTGGCCTCCTCCTGGGACAGGGGAGGTGCCCTGTGCCGCCCTCTGAGGTCAGGCACAGCCATGGGGCTTTGCTGGCCAAGGAACTCTGAGGCGAAGTGATGTGTGCCGCACGGTGGAAGCTTTAAGAGCTGGTGAGTGCTGTGCATGGCCCTTGCCCTACCTTGCTAATCAGGTGGCTGCATGTGTCTAGTCACAGCCCCACCAGCCTGGGTTCCTGAGTGACAATGAAGGCAGAACCCCACGTCAGCCAATTAGCTACACAGCACAAGTGAGAATACACCTTGGTTGTTTTAAGCCACTGAAATTTTGGGTCTTTCCTGACTGTAACATAGCCTAGCCTATCCTGACTGACGCACCACGCTGATTTGTCATTGCTTGTTGGAATTATTATAGGAAGGATCATTAGGTTCCCATTACAGACAAAGAGGCTGGAGAACTATCACACAGTAGTGGCATCACTCTGCAGAGCCCTAAACCCCACACCCAGCAGCAGGGGTAGTCAGGATCCAGCATCTTCCAATCCACAAATATTTCCTAATACACATTATTTGTCAGACCCTGGGCTCAGTACTAGGAATACAGTAGTGGAGCGTTGCTGGAAATTCCTGTGGTTGATGTGAGAACGGTCCCCGTGGCAAGATGAGCAGAGTCAGGAAACTAGCCAGGCAGTCCGTAGGGGCAAAGGGCAGGTGGCAGGGGCCCCGCAGAGTAGCTCTGTGAGTGCACGTGACTTTCATGAGACCTGGTCAGTGTTCAGAGTTGACCATTGCTAGGCATTTCCTAAGGGCTTCACCTGTAAAACTGCCTTCATCCTCACAACCATTCTCGAAGAGATGCAATATCATTGTTGCCATTTTATAGATAAGAAAAGTGACACAGAAGGAAGTGGAATGAATAACAGGTCCAATGCAACCCAGCTAAGCTGAGATGCAGGACGTGAGAATACTACATTGGAAACCAGGCATGGTTAATAAGAGTCTGGAATTGAAAGGGGGAAGAACCTGTAACAAAATGTGATAGTCATGAGCCAACAACAGACGGTCTGTTTAGCCAAGAGAAGACCCTGGCTGCACAGGCACGGGTGTGAAGGCTATGAAGGGGGAATTAGTCAAGTCCATCCCCAGTGGATGGGTAAGACTATAACCCTGATCAAGCATATCTCAGCCAGGCTGTGCAGCTACCCATGTGTGCCCAGCTTTGTTTGACTCAAAGACATAAAAATTTATTCATTTATTAACCATTCACAAATCTTTTTGGGTACTCACCATGTGCAAGGTACTGTGTCTTACACTCTGGGTACAACAGTAAACAAACATGCAGCGGCTGCTCTCAAGGCATCTTTCGTTCGAGTGGAGAAAAAAGACAGACTGGGAGTGAGAGCCCACTGAGGGCGAAACAGAGGTCACGTGTGCACATTTTTTTGGCAGAGAGAAGTTCAAAATATATTTTTAAAATGTTGCCCCCAAAATGTAAGCACAGCAATGGCAAAACATACCCTCTGGCCATAAAGGGATGAGATAGGGGAGGAGATAAATGGATGGATATCGGTATCTACCCATCCCAGGGAGTTCAGGCTTGCCTGTAGGCAAGAGGAGGTGACAAGGACAGAGACGGCCCCTCCATACTCCACATAAGAACCTCCTCAGCTCAAAGATGTGATCAGCCAAAGGCTGCACCCCTTCTATGTTCACGTCACATGCTGCCTGGGATACCTGCTCATCAGGCGCACTCGGATAGGAGACCACACCTGCAAACTAGTTACTAAAGAGCCCGTATATTAATTTCTGAGTCTATCTGTGTCAAAGAAGAAAATGACATTTAACCTGCCCAATTTAGTTCACTGGGTTGTCAAAACGAATCCTTCAAAAGCCAAAAGAATCACTGACCTGCCATCAAAAGAAACTATGTATAACTTAGGAAATATGTGAGCTGTCAAAAAGTAAGCATTATATGACAGTAAGTCTCTGTTGTTTTTCTCAGATGTTTAAAATAAGTACACTTATAAATATGCATCAATGTGAGATTCTACATAAATCAGTAAAGCTTTTCTGTTTTACTTGTTTGTCTTAAGGAATGTCCCAGTTAGGTGACTCACGTAGAACTCCCACTCAGATGTTCCCTGTAGATTCACAAAAACTCTCCATATACTACAACATTTGGGAGCATTTTTCTGAACACTGAATTTCTCTGAAGTCCTAAGACAAAATACATTTAGTTTTTTTCTACTTCCTTTTTGTAGAGGTAGAGAGACAAAGTTGAATTTATATACCCATTTTCACCAATTCATTTCCTTTTTGTAAATTCAGCACTAACTGCACTACAGAAAATTCAAGTAAAGTTTGTGACTAACATCAGCCAGAATTGCTTGCTAATAGTCCAAGACAATGCACTAAAAAAAAATCATTCCCTTTCAAATTTACCACAGTAATCATGAAAGATATAATCAACAAACCAGCACAGTATTTGTACCATTTCCACAGAACAGGCATTTCTAGCATAACGACATTTTGCATATACAACAATGGGCTCATAAAATCATAATACCATATTTTCACTGTACCTTTTCTATATTTATGTCGAAGCCCTAACCCCCAATTGTGATGATATTTGGAGGCGGGGCCTTTGGCAGGTAACTAGGTCATGAGGGTGAGGCCCTCATGAATGGGATTAGTGTCCTTATAACAAGATACCAGAGAGAAATGATCTCTATCTTTCTGCCATGTGTGGATACAGTGAGAAGACAGCCATCTGCAAACCAGGCACTGGGTCCTCACCAGACACTGAATGTGCTAGTGCCTTGATCTTGGACTTCCCAGCCTCCAGAATTGTGAGAAATGAATTTATGTTGTTTAAGCCACCCAGTCTATGGCATTGTGTTATAGCAGCCTGAACAGACTAAGACAGAGTGATTGAATAACTTGCCTCCAGGTACACAGCTTGGAAGTGGGGAAGCCAGATTCAAAGCCAACAGGCTGGATGTACAGTCTGTGTCCTTAGCCACTACACTAACTAAAATGGTTCTGTTGCTGACCACAACCTGAAGATCTAGACACACACACATACACACCAATTTGGTGGAAAAGGCTGAATTTAGTCAAATGACAAAATTAAGTTTTATATTTCTTTAATATTCTTTACACCCAAGCTAGTTAGCAATATAGTCAATTTGAAATTCGGCATTTCCAAAGAACTAATTCTTATCCGCCAGAGCATCCTGTTTCCCACTCCAGCTAGCATGCTACGTACGCGTAAGGAAGAAGGGGAGAAACACACTGCAAACCATTTACTACAGGAAGTAATTCTGTTTCAAGTCAAATTTGAGAAGCAATGAAAAGAAAACCTGTCATAGCCCAAAAATCATAAATAAATCAGTGCACATTTCATGCAAGATCTTAACAAAGGTACACAAAATGTGTGCTCTGCTTGTCAGGAAGATGGCTCGCACAGACTCGAAGCAAACCAACAGCATCGCTCTGCAGCAAGGCACAATTAGGCAGAAGAACAAAGCATCTGACTATGTTTAGAAACAGAGGGCTTGGCTTGCTGGCAACATTTTTCCTAATTAAGGTATAAGCAAAAGTCTCAAAAATATTATGTGCAAAGAGCCATTTTTTAACGTGAGGAGTGGATTACCTGGGGAACAGGAAATCAAGCAAAAGGGAAGAGCTAGGGTAACAACAGAGAACATTGATAGCTAAAACTCAATATCCAAGACAACATTTTTAAGTGTTCTACCAGAGTATTAGAATTTTTGCTCTAAGGACAACCTGAATCCCAGGGCAGAAAGAAAGGGGAAATGCCCACCACTGCCCACCTGGTCCCTGAAAAGCACACTTGAATGATGCCAAGCCTTGGAGAGGCGTCGTGCGATGCCAGCCAGGCCAGGCATCCTTAGCAAGAAGCACCTGGGAACACCCGCCTCCCCGAAGCGCTCAGCCACTTACCAAGAAACAGACTAAAGTAAAGAGGAGATAAACACTGCACTTCCGGAGTCAGCTCTATCACATTTTACTCTATGGGAAAAAGATATCGCTAATTATTAAATTTGAATCTGACCATTAGTTCCTAAGAATCTGTGGTTTCTCTACCTTCCTTTCACCCAAATAAACCTAAACTTTGGCATTCCATCCTTATTTTGCATGCACTATAAAAAGCATGTAGACACTAATTTTTCTACTGACAATGCAGATTTGCACCAAATCACCTCTTATTTCATCCAGAGCCCCTCTTAGGGCTTCTGATGTGGCCCTAGGTCACCGTTCAGCAATAAAAACACATCACTCCAGACACACAGCTCAGAAGCCAGGTTGCCTTCGAATCCACGCAACCTGAGGCTTTCACGCTTCACTCCCCCTCCCCAGCCGCACTGTTGGGTGTCAGTCCTAAAATGTTGCAAAATCGCGTTTGTGTCACTCTGATCTTTACATCATGTGCTCTCGGGGAGCTTACACGGACCACTTTTCCAGTGTCACCCCCGATGTCACCACAGGAAGAGCCTAAAGACACACACCTGAAACAACCCTTCCAAGAATGGCTGTGACAGCACTGACATTGGAGAAAACACAGGGCAAACTGAGGAGCTCGTGGGATGTAGCTACACGTGTACAGTTGCTCATGCACTGCTCGATGAACTCTAACATATCACTTCTTACAGTCCGAAATTGCTTATGTCTCATTTAAGCACTTTCTGCAAACACACCACGTGCGGCTCTCATAACAACTCCTTCACGTAGGTGGAACGAATATCCCCATTTTACAGATGAAAAAGGCAAGACTTAGAGGGAGAGGTTTGGCTATTTTCTCACAGTCACACACTAGAGGTGAAGCCAAGACTTGTACCACTCTGTACTATTCTGTCTCAAAATAGCTAAAATGCATCGAATGCTTCCTAGCTACCAGACACCGTGCTAAATGCTTTATTACATAGATCATCTCGGATAATTTTCACAAATCCCCGCCCACACACACACACACACACACACACACACACTTCACAGATGAGGAAACCAAAGAACAGAGAGGCCAAATAACTTCTCCAAAGTCACACAGTCAGTATGTGGTAGAGTTGGGACTCAAACCCATGTCTTTTTCACTCATTCTGTACATAGATATTATTCTTCAGTTTTGTCAGGGCCATCCTTTACAAAAAAAGTTACTTCATCTCATCTATACAAGATAGTTGTCATGGATATTATCAATTTTTTTTAACAGCCCATGAACCAATGAGACGTATGCTTGGGGATTCAGATTCTAATGAAGGGCAAATCTACAGAGTTAGTTTCCATTTAAAAAGACAGCCCAGCAGGGTGGCTCATACCTGTAATCTAGCACTCTGAGAGGCCAAGGCAGGAGGATCTCTTGAGCTTAGAAGTTCAAGAGCAGCCTGAGCAAGAGTGAGACCCTGTCTCTACTAAAAATATAAAAATTAGCCAGGCGTGGAGGCAAGTTCCTGTAGTCCCAGCTACTCGAGAGGCTGAGGCAGGAGGATCACTTGAGCCCAGGAGTCTGAGGTTACAGTGAGCTATGATGATGCCACTGCACTCTAGCTTAGGCAATGGAGCAAGGTTCTTTCTCAAAAAGAAAAAAAAATAGGCCCATTTGGCAGGTCCCCAGATCCAGACCTTTATCTGGATGCTCCACACCTGGGCCATCTGTTGTCCTCACTAAGAACATAAAGGATTCGTGGCCACAGTCACTTTCCTCCCTGTGTCTCCCCACACCTCCTGGCTGGCTCTAATCTCGGGAGAGGCAGACACCACAGGCCTCCCTTCCTCCCAGGGGGAACTGGGTTGTAAGGTATTTTAGGAAGTAGAACAGAGCTTTGAAAAACACTTCTGTACACATAGTGACAGGGAGAGCCTAGAAAGCTAACAAGTACAGCTGTCTAACTTTCCCTAGAGAGCTCTTGTTGCCTCCAGCATCTACGTATTAAGTCGGTCATCCAGGAGGTACACAGACCTCATTTTCTCTCCTCTCTGTGGATGAAGAAATTAGTCACCCGTGAGATTTGAAAATCCTATATCAGAGAGTACACCTAGATGCTTCCATATTGTCTCCACCCAGGTCAGGATAATATTTGAGCCAAACCAAATCTATCTGGCCCTTCACCTTAGATCTGTGATCCCCAACCCCGGGGCCACAGACGGGGTACTGGTCAGTGGCCTGTTAGGAACCAGGCCGCACAGCGGGAGGTGAGCGGCAGGTGAGTGAGTGAAACTTCATCTGTTTTTACAGCAGCTCCCCATTGCTGGCATCACCACATAAGCTCCTATCAGATCGGCAGTGGCATTAGATTCTCATAGGAGCACGAACCCTACTGTAAACTGTGCATGCGAGGGGTCTAGGCTGCACGCTCCTTATGAGAATCTAAAGTCTGATGGTCTGAGGTGGAGCTGAGGCGGTGATGCTAGCGCTGGGGAGCGGCTGCAAATACAGATCATCATTAGCAGAGAGGTCTGACTGCACAATAAATGTAATATGCTTGAATCATCCTGAAACCGTCCTCTCATCCCTTGAGTCCATGGTAAAATTGTCTTCCATGAAACCAGTCCCTGGTGCCAAAATGGTTAGGGATCACTGCCTTAGATTATCATTCCCACTGCTGTAACAAAATAACCAATGGCATGAAGACCCTCTTTAGTATTTCTGATATGCTATTTTCCATCATCACGACAATTTTTAAAGTTGGGAGTAATTTTATCTTCAATGACTCCAAAATACAATAGAGGAAACAAAGCCATTGAGGCTACACCCAGGTTAAAGATAACAATCATCTCTTTGGTTGAGATACTTCCAGTAGGTCTATAAATTAATCGCATTTTTGCTTAAACTGAAGAATTGAACTTCAATGGCTGACCTTGAATATTAGGACAGTAACAAATCCCTACCCGCTGTGACCTGCTTCCTTGCTAATCACACCCCAGACTCTCCTGAGACTCTCATGGCAAACCCTATGGATGTGGTGCCCAGCAACTGACCACAGGATGCAGACATACTAGGAGGGCACAAACGACAGAGTGAGTCCCTGTACAAAAGGCCATAGCAGCTGCGTGGCAGGCAAGGGCCCCCCGGCCTAGGAGACACACAAACACACACACACACACACACACACACACACCCTCCAGGAGGCTGTGGCCACCACACACAGCTGTCTGAGAGAAGCACATTCACGAGCAAGGTAAAACATTAACCAGTGAGCAACTGGACAATCTTTATATCACAGCCAGGGCTAACTGCACAGTAACGAGGAAAAACATGAAAGCTCATCTTCCCCACCTGGGAACGGGGCCTCAGGTGATGAGTCTGTCCCTGCCCCTTAGGAAAGCCACTGGGGGTCTGACACAGGTCCAGGTGGCCCAGTTAAAAGAGCTCACCCACCCAATCTGCCTCCCTCTGACTCTGTCCTGTGTTGGCCCCGGGGCCTCACAGGGTGCGAGATCAAACTGGACTGTAGAACTCTGGGGGCAGCAAGGAGGGGAAGAAAGCAAGGATTCAGGGCCACTCATGTATTTGTGCCCCAGATACGTGTGTGCCTATGTATATAGGTCATATACGTGTAATCCCACTGGGAGAAACATGGAGAAGTAAGGAAAGAGCAAAAGGAAGGCAAGGCCATCTAAGGATCCTCACAGAACCCCTGTGACCCCAAAAGCCAGGTCCCAGGACACTGCACACGTGAACTTCACTTGCCTCGGATGCTGTCAACAGACGGGTTCCAACCCGTTCTTGCTCAGTCACACTGGCAAGATTTTCCACTTCTTATCTACCAAGATAGTTCCCTTCCCAATATAAACCTGGCCCTAATGCTCGCGCCATCAAGGAGGACCCATATATGGGCCCAAAACTATCAGCTTGTTTTCCCCTCTCGTCTCAGATCCTTTCACGGAAACGACAGGTAGAGAAACGGTACGTCTTAGTTTTCCTGGAACTGTCACGCACATCTCTCCTTTCAGACGGACACGCGGTGCAGGGGAGGCCTGTGTCCCTTCTACTGAGGGCAGAGACTGGCTTCACTGTGCTCAGAGGGCAGTTCAGCATCCAAAACATCTACAACAAAGACACCAGACAGACGTCTGTCACGAGCCAGGGCCGGGCGTGCGGGCTGGGAAACAGGGGTGTTAGGATTCCCGGTACAGGGAAGGCAGCAAACGGGCCGTGGAGTCAGGGGCACGGAAGACAGGATGGAGAGAGGGACTGGTGTCCACACACAGGGACAGGCAGGGACGGGCCAGATCTCTTGGCAGGTTGCACCAGCCCTAATAATCGGCTCTTCCTGGTACTCCCCCGTCCCACTGCCCTGAGCGGCCTCATCTGCATAAAACCCACCTCCTGGTGCACAGGGTGCCCCCACAGTGAACAGGACCCTCCTGTCTGAAGCCACTCCTTCAAGTCCTCTGCTGAGCCCAGACACCCATGGCTACAGCAGGGAACCGCCCTTCCGTGGGCCTCGCTCCTAATAATAGCTTAGAAGAAAAGCTCACTTCTATGATCCAAAAGGGACTTTGAATGTGGACTACTTGAAGATGATAATAAAACTCTACTGGCCCTGGAGACATCAATCCACTAATCCACCAAAGTATCAGTAGAAAGACATGGATCATGAATTAGACAAGAGCTATTTATAAACTAAGGAAGTTCTCGCATGTACTGAGCTCTGACCTTCATCAGTATTTCAAATAAGACAGTATGGATAGAAACAGGATGTTACTTCCATTGTCTCTTTGACACTAAGACATATAATTAGGGGGAAAATTCAGTTTAATCTGAAAGATATTGCCTTGAAACAGGAAACAAGATAACAGGTAGTTACCAAGGAAGTCAGACACAAATTGCACCATAGGCATCTGCTTCCAACTTTAGTTTTATTTTATTATTATTATTTTTTTTTTTAGAGATAGGGTCTCACTCTTATCATTCAGGCTGGAATGCAGTGGTCCATCACAGCTCACTATAACCTTGAATTCCTGGGCTCAAGTGATCCTCCTGTCTCAGCCTCCTGAGTAGCTAGGATTATAGGTACATGCCGCCATACCCAGATAATCTTTTTCATTTTTTTGTAGAGACAGGGTCTCAGTAGGTTGCCCAAGCTGGTCTCAAACTCTGGGCCACAAGCAATTCTCCCACCTTGGCCTCCCAAAGTGAGGGATTATAGGAGCGAGCCACTGAGCCTGGCCCCATTTTTATTTTTTATTATTTATTTATTTATTTTTCAGCATGATATGGGGGTACAAATGTTAAGGTTACATATATTTCCCTTGTCCCCCCTCTCCCCTTGAGTCAGATGGCCCCATTTTTAGAAGTAATTCCTGGCTTGGTCACTGAAGCAAGCCATGGGCATACTTGTAGAATGGAAGATGGGGATCCCCCAGGGCAGTCCCCCTAGATTAGCCAGCAGGGCTGGCTGCAAGTGCTGCCTGGGCTCCATCCCCAACCCCCCACATTCCCTAACCTAACAGTGCCTGCCAGGTACCTCCGGTTCGCCCAGTCATAAGAACACTTTCCCTCCAAAAGACAGGTATTGATCAATGGATAATCCCACAAGAAAAGGAAAAGAACACAAGACTATGTCAGACCAGTGTTCTAAACCCAGTGGAGTTCTGAATTCTTCTTTAGTTGAGTAACTTATGACTTAGGTGTGGCAGGTTTAGAGATCCTGTTACCAAAGAGAGAATTTCAAAACGTTCAGAGCCCACTTAGCAAATAAGATTGGCCAACCAAACATAATTTTAAAGCACCACAAGTATGCTGAGCTTGTGGTTCAAACAGCATTTTCCAAAACAGGCCAAGCACGGGGTATGACATCCAGGTTTTACTTTAACCGATTCTGCTGAGAAAATGCCAGCCCTAACCCTAGCACAGTCCAAAGCCATGGGTTATGTTATCCAATAACATGCGGTTAGACACTGTAAAATGATTAAGTATTTGACCAGGTAAAGTACACAAAGCAGGAGTTCTGGTAATCACCTACCCTCCACACCTGGGCTGACCAAACCACCGCCCTGGAAACCTCAAAGCAACGTGTAGAGATGTCCTCACCAGCTCCACACTCAGGAGCTTCCTTTGATTTGTGCTTTTTATTGTCGAAGTAATATTTTACAAAGTAATATTTTACTAACCAGTCTTAAAGAGCTAGGAGTTAAATATTTATAAAGACTCACAATATTAACGAACTCACTTTCCCAAAAATACATTCAACGTATCAAAGTTCTGTATCCTTAGTAAATGACCACTGTAACTTCACACACACAAAAAAGGAGACAAGTTCTGGGTCCACGTGTAACCTCTGCCGGCAAAGACCCCCACTTCCTGCCCCCAACTTAGATCCAAGAGACCTGGCCCACAGGGGAGGCCCCTCCAGCTCCACCACCTCCTCCGTGGCTCTCAGCAAGTTACCAAACCTCTCCCTGTCTGGTTTCCATCCTTCCAATGGATGGGATTAGTAACAGCACCCACCTCCCAGGTTTACTAAGAGGATGAGCGAGGCGAGTTACCGTGGGCCTTAGAATAGAGCCCAGCGCGTGATAAGGAATATGCGAGCTACTATTGTTATTGTTGTTTTGGGTTTTATTATTTGGTCAACAAGAGTTAAATGTCGTAGCAGCACCGTAAACAATGTTCAAGCCAATCGATAGTATATTTCAAATAGATTGAGACCAAAAAAAGAAACATTCTCTTCATTAATTATTATCAAATGATCTTCCAGGAACTCATACTTACTTAAAACACATTTATTGAACACTGAATATCTGGCAGGCTTTTTTGGAGAATATGTTATCCTCTAAACCAAAGTTCCTACCCGTAGGAGCTTGCAGTCCGATTGAGAAGATAAAATGCACACACCTAAGAGACCATACCTTAGGCGACACACGGCAAGTGCCCACTGAGTGATGACATAGCACACAGCATTTCTTCCTAACTGATTTATCAATACCAAGAAGTACAGGGTAAGATAGTAAATGTTCTCACATTTACTCACAAAATAATGTGAGGTGATGAATATGTTAATTAGTTTGATTTAATCCTCTTACAAGGTATACACATAACAAAGCATCATGTTGTACACGGCAAATATATACAATTTTTGTCAATTATACCTTCATAGAGCTGTCAGTTATAACTTAGTAAAGCAACTCTGTCCACTAGGAGGGGTGTCAGATGGCATTTCCAAAGAACTCTACCTTCAAGCTAAGAAGCTATTTTGAGGCTTATAATAAACCAAGGCTTCATGAGGAATGAAAAAATATCCCAAACATCAGGTTCTAATAGTCCTAATGAAGAATAATCACACACATGCTGAGCAACAAAGCTGGGATGTGCACTCGGCTCTGCCTTGCTCCGTCCGCCCCCCGCACCACGGGGCCTCACATGGGAGGCCAGGAATGGTCTAGTGCATGAACGAACACAAACACAGCTTTGCAAGGAGCTTCACCTCGCCATAAAAGCACCAACACTGGAGGCTAGAAAGATCTCCTGGGAAGCTGTCTAGTCTCATTGGCCTGAAAAATCGAATATTTCCTATCTATAGTAACTTGAACCATTTGTTCTGAATGTCAAAGTACCATATAGTGAATATATATAGGCTGTCTACGACCTATATAACGAATGTCCTTTATATGGGTGATGAATCACTAAAATAAATTCCTCAGCAAAAAAAGGAGAGATTCTGAACACCTACCACAGAGTAAGTGCTAACAAACATTTGTTGATTTTACTTAATGTCACGGTTTTATGGTCTTTAAAGTAATCCCTACTTAAATAAAACATGACTTGTGCTAAATCATGAAATCAGGAATTGGGTTGTTGGCATGAGGATAAAATTAGAGACGGACAAGAGAAAGAGATTAAATTCCAGTCCTGGTTTGCAGCCTAAAGAAAGTCCTTTAACTTTCAAATGTGTCCGTCAATCACGGATCTGTGTTGGGACACAAGAAATCTGAGCACAGTAGCCCCGGAATATCCTTTTACCAGACTGCAGATGGAACAAGAGGTCAGTACAGAGGATCTGACGATCTTTGGGGTCTCTTTTAACGGTGAGCTGACGGGAGTCTTTTATAATACAGTTTAGATTGTTGTTATGCTCAAGTAAAATGACAAAGAATCCCTCAGCTATAAGATATTAGGTATGTGCAGTGGTGTGCTGAGGCTGGCTTGTACCAGCTCACAAGAGACAACTGTTAAATTTGCAGGAATTTTACAAGCCAGTTGTCAAACACAGTAAGGAGAGGGTTTTCAGGTCAGTGAAACTGCTCTGTATGATCCTACTGTGGTGGATACGTGTCGTTATACATTTGTCCAAACCCATAGAACGTCCAACACCAAGAGGGAAGCCTAATGTAAACCAGGTGTTTTGAGCGATAATGGTGTGTCAGTGTAGGCTCATGGACTGGAACCAATGAGCCCCTCTGGGGGGGATATTGACGGTGAGGGAGGCTGTGCATGAGTGGGGGGAGGGAGTATATGGGAATTGTATTAGTATCTTCCTCTCCATTTTGCTGTGAATCTAAAACTGCCCCCAAAAACAAATTTTTTAAATATATTTTAAGAAAACAGGCTAAATAAAAGTGAACTCTCATTGCAATACAAAGCATTAGCCAGACATGGTGGTGTGTGCCTGTAGTCCCAGCTACACAGGAGGCTGACAGGAGGATTACTCGAGCCCAAGAGGTCAAGGCTGCAGTGGTCATGCTAGGATCATGCTAGGATCATGCCACTGCACCCCAGCCTGGGCAGCAGAACAAGATTCTGTCGAAGAAGAACAAGAAGAAGAGGAAGAAAAAGAAGAAGGAGGAGGAGGAGGAGGAAGAGGAGGAGGAGGAGGAAGAGGAGGAGGAGGAGGAGGAGGAGGAGGAGAAGTAGAAAAGATCATGTGACTTCTCTGCACAAAAGCTATCATAACGTAGAAACAAACTTCAAATTCCCTAGCATGACCTACAAGGCTGTTTATCTAACCTCATTTCCTATCATTCTTCTCACGTGTTTCACCAGACTGGAAAACCCAGAAGGAAGGGAAGTGATTTTTGTGTCTTTTGTTTACTTCTTTATCACAGGTGCTTAAAAAGGTACAAGCACATGACAAAGTGTACTGAATATTTGTTGAATTCAGTCCTCATCACTCATATTTTCTCATTCTTTCTTGTGTGGCAGATTGTATTTTCCAAAACTTGCTTCAACAATATTTCCCATTCCACTTCCCTTGCTCACAAGGTACCATGACTTGTCATTCCTTCCATCAGAAGGTGGGATCTACGTTTCCCCTCCTTGAAAGCTGGTTAGAACTGTGACTATGTAACAGAAGTGACACTTATGTGATCTCCAAGGTGAGGTCATTAAAAGTAATACAACTTCTTCCTGATTATCTTGAGATGTTCACTGTAGAACGCCATCACCCTGCTGCGAGGAAACTGAAATCGCCCGTGGAAAAGCCTGTATGTTAAGGAGCTGACACGATGGCCTGAGGCCCCAACAGTTCCCTGAACGTGTGAGTGACTCATGCTGGAAAGTCCTCATGAAATACAGTGAGTCACCCCACAAAATGCTGCACAAATCACAGACTTGCGAACAACATAGGTGGTAGTTATTTTTTAAGTCACTAGATTTGGGGAAGTCTTTTATGTGGCATTGGTAATTAGTCAACCTGGGTACATTCTAAGTTCTGTACCTTCTCCTTCAGGTCTTTTCACTTTCAGTTTTGTCTGCCTAGAATTTTCTTCACTCAGAATTCACTTGTCCTGTGCCCTCCTTTTATTCAGGTCTCTACTCACATGGCAACAACCTCATAATAGTAGTTACAGGCACCAAATATGTTTCATTGCTGCTACATACAGGGAAGTCCAAGATAGTTGGATATTGGCCTTTGTTCAACAGTTCAAGGATGTCATGGGTGAGCTCTCTTTTTGTCGTTTTTGTTTTTAATTTTTTTTCCTCTTCTACTTACACATAAGGAGTAAGGGAAAGGCCAAATTTCCCATGCCAACTGAACCAGTTACCATTCATTGATTATACAGAAGCTCTACACAGTGAATTCCAGTTTCATTTCATTGGTCAAAATTTGTCCTGAGATCATCCCTAATTAAAATGGAAAATTATATATTTTTAAAAAGAACATAAAATATCTTATTAATAATTTTATATTGGTTATATGTTAAAAGGATACTATTCTAGATATATTGAGTTAAATAAGATATATTATTAACATTTTTTAAAATTATATAAACACACAAGAAAATTAATTTTATTAAAAACAAAGTTGGCATTAATAAATACTCAAAACATCACTTCCTAATTATTTTATTACATTTTACACCATTCTTTATGAGCTCGAGGTTGTTTACACCTACTAGGCCTGTGTGGAGGAAACCCTACTTCCTGCTCCACATTCAGGCATGTGACAATGTTGGCCTGAAATCCACCGTGGAGAGAGTACTACACCAAGAAAATCAAATCAGAGTTTCTTTTCTCCTGAGAGCCGGCTGTTAAACATTTACCAGCAGCCCACCGTGTATGTGTGAACCTCCAAGACAAAGGAAAATGGGAAAGTGTACTGTGTTGGGGGGAGTGAAGAAAGTAAAAGGGGGAGAGAAAGCGGGAGGGGGAGGGGAGGAGAAAGGAGAAGAGGGGGAGGGGGAGGGCAGGGGAAGGAAAGATAAAGGAGAAGGTGGGGAGAGATGGGAGAAAGAAGGAGAAAAGAGGAATTATTTTATTTATTTAGTATCCTAAGGAATCCAATGGTTCTGTATAAGCAAATTATTTCAGATACCCAACATGTAAGGTCTTTTTCTGAAAATCTCTCTAAATCGATTCCTAGTGTGTCTGCCTTTTGAAGCAGAGGCTACCAACACACTTCAATGTTTTCTTAATGACCCAGGTCACTCCCGTGATCAGATGTCCTGCCGCCCTGCCTCACAGGACACCCTGCAGGTGGCTGACAGGCAGACAGCTCTTTTTGCCTTATACAGTGTCTAAAACGGCTCCGGTCTCTGAGCTTTTTATAGATTCTCTGTCTCCTCCCTTACTGTCAGGCTGTCAGCTGTCACTTCTAGAAGGTCTCCCAGTATTCGGATCTAGCAGTCATGTTCGTTGCTTCTAAATCTGGTGAACTAAGAAGCCAGAAAACCAAACTTGTTAGAACTGTGGCTAAAGTCAGAGTAAACAAACTCTACGCGAAAGCCCGAGGCTCGTGCCAAGAAAGAACGTAACTCTAGAGTATCTCCTTAGGTTCTCAGAGCTACTCCTGCTTTCTTTGAGGTTTTTCACTGTGCTCCAAATGACTGAGGCTACAAAATTCATGACTTCTAGGGAGGTGAGGTTTCACTGCATATATAAAATATTCCACTGAAACGAACCAAAAAGTAAAGGAAATGGAGATAACATTAACTAAATAAGAAAGAGAATCAAAGCCCTGTCTTGGAGTCCCAGTTGATAGCACCAGACGCCCTGTCCCCTTGGCAATCTAGCTCCTCTTCCTGAGGGAGGCCCCGCTCCAAGGCTGCCTCTCTCGGTGGCCACAAAAGGCTTGTGAGCAGCTGAAACTGGCAGCCACCAGAAATGGGCGCGGGTGGACCAGAAGGGCTGGTGTAGGCAGCTCCACCTTCCAACAGCTAATGCCGGCCCCACTTTGGGGCATCTGCCCACTCCCTGCTGCTCCTCATTCACATTCCTGGGGGCGGGAAGGAGCAGGGAGGCCCTGGGACATGAACCCATGCCCTGGTGTCATTGAGCAAGATGGCAACCACAGGACCAGCCCCCAGGGCTCTTTTGTCCCCCAATGGGCAGTTCCCAGGAGCAACAGCAGCACTTGGCACGTGACCCACTTGCAATGCCATCTGATGTAGTGACACTGATTGGCACATCCAGAGGACACACTAACCTCCTGAAAATGCATTTCTCTATTTCTCTGAACTTGGTCTTTGGTCTGGCACTAAATTTTGAAAATGAGAAAAGTATTTAACTGCTTGCTGAATTCACTGTATGAAATAATGTGCTTTAAACATTTTAAAAAAAAATCTCTTCTGTAAGGTTTGTTTGTTTTAAAATAGTCTGATAGCAATATAAAAGTTCTAATTCTTAGCCCTGTTGCCTGTTTACACAGAATGTCACACAAAAAATTTTAAATAACTATAATAGAACAATAAAGCTATCCCAGAAATAGAAGAAAATTCTCAAAATTACCCTCCTTGCGGTGAGGGTTTAACTTGTAAAGAAAGAAACAAATGTTCTAAAATTAAAAATAGAAACTCTGAAAATAATCAGGTTATTTTAGTCCTGCTTTATGCCTACCACATAGTAGGCCTATAAACAATATTTATTGGGTAGCTGGCTGGATTGTCAAATAGAGGCAGCACTACCTGCCTGAGGTCTGAGGTCATCCGGACTTCCCTAAGGACCTTGGCCTGCAGAACTGGTCCAGAACCATATTTGGGCCTATGGCAGAAATATAATTAACTAGTCACGTGAAGTCTTCTCTAAAACAAAACTTGAGTATCTTTTCTTGGAGCCTGAGCCTGGAGATTTTAAAAACTCTTGTCTAAGGGCAAGTTCAGACCTGCCCATCAACCAGTTGATATTCATTGCCTATGTATAGTACATGAGCTGTTGCCAGGAATTGGAGATGGAATATATTGGCCAAGACAGGAAGGCTCCACCCAACATTAAAACACTCACTAGAATCTATATAGAGACACACACACAAGGTCCCCTATCTTAGTCAGTTTGGGCTGCTATAACAGGATACTATAGACTGGTGGCTTAAACAACAGAAATTTAATTATCACAATTCTGAAGGCTGGGAAGTCCAAGATCAAGGCACCAGCAGATCCCACATTTGCTGAGGGCCTGCTTCCTGCTTTGCATATGGCATCTTCAGTTGTGTCCTTCCATGGTAGAGAGCAGAGAGAGAGAGCTCTCTTGTGTCTTTTATAAGGACATTAATCCCATTCATGAATGCTACATCCTCATGATCTAATTGCCTCCTAAAGCTTCCCCTCCTAAAACTATCACATTGGGATTCCAAAATAAGAATTCTAGGGGGACACAAGCTTTCAGTCCATAGCATCCCCTGATTTGTGACTACAATGCAGTGGGAGAGGATGATCTTTTCAGTGAATGGTGCCGCGTCAACTGGATGTTTAAGTGGAAGAAAATGAGTCTTAATCTCATTACATCATACACAAAAGTGAATTTCAGAAGGATTGCAGATCTAAATATAAAAGGCAAAACAATGAAGCATCAAAAAGATAAATAGGGAGAACATTTTTATGACCTTAGTGCAGATAAGGATTTCTTAAACAGGATGAAAATGCACCAACTACAAAGGAAAAACTGACAAATTGGACAATATTAAGATTAAGAACATCTGTTCATCAAAAGGCACCATTAAAAGAGTGAAGAAGGCAACTCACAAAGTGGCAGAAAATAGTTACCACACATATTTCTGACAAAGGACTCATAGAATGTATGAGGATCGGTGTCTGGGATATATGAAAGACAGACAACCCGAACCCAAAGTTGGTTGTTTTTTCTTTTAAATGGGCAAAAAGTTGAACAGGCACTTCACAGAGAGATACCCAAAGACCCAATAAACATGAAAAGGGGCTGAACTTCATTAGTCATCAGGTAAATGCAAATTTAAAGCACAATGCAATATCACTGTATATGTAACAGATGGCTAAAATGAAAAAGTCAGACAATATCAAGTGTATGTGAGGATGTGAAACAATTAGAACTTCCATATAGTGCAGGGGGCATGTAGATCAGTATGATTACTTTGGAAAATCACCTGGAAATACCCAGAGAAGCTGAACATATGCACACCCTATAAGCCAGCAATTTAACCGCTCTGTATGTAATCCAACAGAAATGCAGACACATGTTCACCAAAAGACATGTGCAATAATATTCACAACAGCTCAATTCAGCCCCAAACTGGAAACCTCTCAAATATTCATCAAAAGCAGAATGGATAAAGAACAACTGTGGTATATTCACACATGGAATACTATATGGCAACTAAAATGAACAATCCTCAATGCCATGGAACAATATGGGTGTACCTCACACACCTAATGCTGAACAAAAGAAACAGACATGAAAGCATTTAAGAAGGCAAATTAATCAGATAACCTTGGAGTGAGGGGTGGGAGTGCTAATGATCAGAATAGAGCCCAAGAGAGACCTCTGCAGTGCGGGCAACTTTCCATTCCTTGATCTGGAAGGTGGTTACATGGTGGGTTCAATGTGAGAAAATGTTATCAATCTATACACTTAGGATTTGTGTACTTTGTATGTTATATTACAATAAAAAGGTTTTTAGAAAATATTCTCATGCATGACTTTACTTCACAGTTCTTTCTGTTCCTAGTCCCTTGGCCATGCTGATGTCCATCCTGCCTCGGAGTCTTTGCATTAACTGAGCTCCTAGAGCTCTGCACAGCTGGTGCCATCCGTCACCATGCCGGTTCAGGTTCAAGTGCAATGAGCTTCCTCAAAAGGCCCTTCCTGGCCCCACCAACCTGGCTACAGTTGCTCACCCTTTATCCCTTTATTAGTTTTATTACTTTCCTAGCACTTCTCATAAGCTGAAACCATTGTGATGTATTTGTGTTTGTTTTCAGAGCACAGTGACTTTGTGATCTGATTCACTACTATATCCCAAACACCTGCATCCTTAGCACCTAAAAGTGCATCTGACATTGTTACCCAACTGATTTCAAACTTATATCCATATAAAAGTCTGCCCACAAATGTTTATACCAGGTTTATTCATAATCATCAGAAACTGGAAGTAACCAAAATGTCTTTCAACAGCTGAATGGATAAACTGTGATAGATTTATACAATGGCACTTTACTCAGCCATAAAAAAGAACTTACATTGAGTCACAAAAAGACATGGGTGAATCTTAAAGGCATACTGCTGAGTGAAAGAAACCAGTCTGAAAAGACTATATATACTGTATGGCTCCAATTGCATGACATTCTAAAAAAGGTAAAATTATAGCAATGGTAAAAACATTAATGGTTTGGGGGAAATGGCGAGGGTTGAATGGGTAAAGCACAGGAGATATTTTAGGGGGTGAAACTATTCTGTATGGCACTGTAGGGGTGGATACATGACACTATGCATTTGTCAAACCCATAGAACTTTACAGCACAAAGAATGAACCTTAATGTACACAAGGTTTAAAAATTATTTAGGAGATTGGGGATCCCAAGATGGAATGCAAAATGTGACAAAACAATCTAACTATATTACAAATGTATGCAAGAACCTCACAAAAGGGGGTAGAGGAAAAGCATCCTGACCTAACTATCTAGAAATGAGTAGAATCTGTAAGACTCAATGCAAAAAGAACTGCACATAAGCACTGTATTCTAGTTGATAAAGTTGTTTTCCATGGGAATTGGGTTCAGTTCTGATACAGTATCCAGGTGTGTTCCAACAGTTAAGGGAATGGATGTGGGTCGGTGGGAATTACTGGTTTCTCTGTTGAGGTGGGAGTTTAAAGATAGGCAAGGGAAGGACTGGAATGCTCCACAGGATATTCTGCAAGCTACCTAAATAGTGCTCCACAAAACTGTCAAGGTCATGAAAACCAAAGGAAGTCTGAAAAACTGTCATGGTCAAGGGAAGTCAGAGGAGACATGATGACTAAATGTAATGTATTATCCCAGATGGGATCCTGGAACAAAAAAAGATGCTAGGTAAAAACTAAGGAATCTAAATAAATTATGAACTTTAGTTAATAACAATGTATCGGTATTGGTTCATTAATTGTGACAAATCTGTCACACTCACGTAAAATGTTACTAAGAGGTGAAACCCTCTTTGCAGAATATATGGGAGCTCTGTACTATCTTTGCAATTTTTCTGTAAATCTAGAACCACCTGAAAAATAAAGTTTATTTGTTAAAAAAAAATGAAGTATGCCTGGTAGACTGGCAGATGGGTATCGGAGGGAGGGACAGATGGACAGCACACTGGCAGATGGAAGGATGGACAGATGCTGGGATGACTGATAGGAGGATGGACAGATGCTGGGATGGCTGACAGGATGACAGTGGACAGAGTGGCTTAGAAAGCTGGGAGCATACAGGATGAAACTGGAAAGGGCACTTCGGATTTAGCAACTTCAAGGTCACGAGCCTTTGGTCAAAAAGAAGGACAAGCCACATAGCAGAAGGCTGAGAGGGGAGCATAAATTGAGAAAATGGAGACAAAGAGTATAGACAATCTCCCTGTCAAATCTAGCTGAAGAGAGGAGGACAGAGAAAGGGTTTTGTGTGTATTTGTTTTCTAGTACTTTATTGAGGTATAATGTATATACCATAAAATGCACAGATCTTCAGTGTACAGTCTATGCCTCTTAAAACAAAGGCACGGTTGATACAGGAGTAGCCAACATCCAAGCAGGTGCAAGGGGCTGGGTCCCAGAGTAAACGTAAAGGGTGATCTTGTCCTGTGTGTGGTGCCACCATCCTCACCAGAGACTGTCTTTCTACCCCCCAAAAATAAAGACATCAAAAGTATCTTCCAGAAGTATTGTGACTGCTTATTCTGAAAATGTAAAGAATCTAATATGCACACATTTCCTGGCTTATTTCTTTTCCTCGATTATTTACAATTTTTAAAAATTTAATGCCTGTCTGAGAAGATGGCAAAAACATCACCCAAACTGTTCTGAACACTGTAAAGCCCTATGGCAGGAGAAGGTGTATGCTCTTTTCTTACTTATGACAACAGAAAGAGTGGGTTAACTGTGTCCACCCCTTTAAAAAAATTAACTCTAGATTTTTTCTCTTATAGAAGAAATACATGTTCATTACATGAAACAGATAAATGAAATTAAAATTATCCATAATGACACTAAAAAGCACTATTAATTTTTATTATGTATTGTTCTAGTCTCTTTTCTAGGAACATATAAAGGATATCCTATGAAAAAGATTTTTATCCAAAATGCTTGCTATCTATTATTACTTAATTCAAATGTGATATAGCTCACATTGCAGAAAGGTAATTCTCTTGAAGCGACCCAACAATATTTTTCACTGGAGTACTGACTAGATTATTCTATATTCATAAAACCTGGTGTGTGACCAAAATTTGCAATTAAGGCAGAATTCCACCCAAATTATTCAAAATAAAAAGTCCCGTAGGCCTCTGCTCCCTTTTTGGTCACAGAACACACCTTTCACTTGAATGTGTATTAACAAGGCAGAATTAGTGATATCAAAAGCATAGTAGATGCTGCCAATGGTAATTTCATAAATATGCTAGGCTTTGGAGGGGATGGTTTTTTAACATTATTAATCCTCAAAACATTCCTGAGAGGGCTGGATCATTTAAAAAGGGAAATTAAAGTCAACCAAGGATGACAACTGACAACCGCTCTGTAAATAAAGGTGGGAGGGGGAAAGGCAGCTTCATCCTTCTAGGCAAACCAAGCCAACTCCCCATCCTAGGGAGATGAGAAGGTCTATCTTAGAAGGCAATGTCTCTGCTAGGGTTTGAGTGTCCCCACCAAAACTCACGTTGGAACCTTAACTCCAGAGCAGCAAAGTCAGGTAGTGGAACCTTGAAGAGGTGAGGACAAATGGGAGGCATTGCAGTCATGAGGGCTCCTCCCTCATGGGTGGGGGTGGCTTGGCGTGGTTCTGATGGTGGTGATTGAGACCGTATTAGTTCTGAAGCCAATGGATTAGTTCCAGCCAGCACAAGTTGTTATAAAGTGAGGACCCTCTTGTGTCTTGTCCCTCTGCATGCATCCACTCCCCTCTTGACCTTCCACCACGGCTCTCAACAGAAGCCGAGCAGATGCCAGCACCATGCTTCTTGAACTTCCCAGCCCCCAGAATCGTGAGCCAAGTAAACTTCTTTTCTTTATAAATGACCCAGTCTCGGGTATTCCATCATAGCAACATAAAACGGAATAAGACACCCTCTCAATTGTGGTGAAAAGAACCTGTAACGGTAATGAGCAGGGACATCTGAAATGAGACAAACTTTCCCATCACCAGTAAGAAACTATATTTAGGAACTTTTCTATTTGTTTTGACTTTGTAAAGTGGGGCCAGCGGTAGGAAGATATTCACAAGCCTAGATTCCTGGAGAGGAAGGCTGAGGTCCTCTCCTACCCCCACCCCCACACAGAGTACATCCCTTATACCCTTGGAATCACAGTCCTAATGGCCAACATGAGAATTTGAATTTCATTTTACTAAATGAAAACATTTAGTTATATGCTATTTTCATCTCATTCTTTGCCCTCCTTCATAGTTCATATCAAGGTATCAGTGATTCCTCATTTTGTTCTTCTTCACAGTGATGAGTTAACTCAACCTTGGAGTTGTTCATTATTGAATACAGCCCACAACCCATCTTTCTCCAAAGTTTAACATGGATACTCCAGAGGTTTAAGGCATGACTGGCAGCTCAATGCTTTTGGAGTCTCAGGCTAGTTTAGGTGGTGACCTCTTTGTTTATCTAAACACAGACAGGTTTTCATTATCTAAACATCTATCCATATAAACTGCTTCTGGTATAACATTACTAAATGCTAAACCATCTGGGGTTCGATGAAGAAATGGAACATTTAAGCTTAACAAAAGGCACTTGTCTACCAGAGATAGTATGTGTTGCTTTTTTAGTTGTAATATTTGTAGGGTGTTTTCATTATAGCAAGCATAATCATGTTTTAGCACCAAATCAATGACTCATTTTCTTTTGACTTGTCAGAGAGCTGCCACACCCCAACGCAAACATAAGAAAAAACAGTTGACTAATTAGAATTGTTATGTAGAGTATTGGCTCATAAGAACTAAGCATAAAAGCCATCTTTGTCAATCTGAAAACTCAACACCTTACCTACCTGGCTTGAAATAGATTTGATTTCATTATTATTAGCAGAAATGAATGAAGCAGCTACTTCAGTTGCACTATTGACATATAAAATATAAGAGAAAGATAGCAACAGATGATCAGCCACAGTGGCTTAGGACATGAGCAAAAACATCCTTTAGCATAAGTAAAACAAATTGTTAAGAGTGTTCCACATTTTATTTAGAAAAAGCATTACTTTACTTCTATCATGTCAAAGGTAATATCTGCTACTTTTCAAACATGTAAGATAAATACACACTCTGTATCCCATGGCTTATTTAAAGTGAGTTTCTAACTTTTAACCTCAAAAGAGATTGAGCATGGAGCCAATTCCATCTAATTGGATAGAGGGAGAGCATAAGGACTCTGGTATTAACTGCTCTTGCAAACCTGGCAATCAAGGAAATAAGCAGCACCCTCACTGGGATGTATCCTTGGATTTGAATTTTTCTAAAGAAATAGCTGAATCCTGTAAATGGTTCATCTAAGAAATAACAGAATCCTATACATTGTTCAAGTAAGGAAAAGCATATTTGCAAATGCATCAAATAAACAGAAAAGATTTGCTCAGCATATCAGTCAAACATGGTAGAATACATGGAAGTTATCTGGGGGGGAAGGAGGAACTGATCTGCATGGTTTCCAAGAGCCAAGTCTTCTCCTTCTTCTTCTTACTGACAAGTTAAATTTGGCACATTACTAAGCTCCTCTGAGCCTCACTTTTCTCATTTTAAAAATGGGGTGACTACTTACATCACAGAGTATTCATGTGGGCCGAATAGGATTATCTGGTGGTGTTTTATGATTTTTCGTTGTACAAAATAAATATTACAAAAAACCAACAAATTCTACTTTCCACCTCTTGCCAGAACTATCCATGAAATACCTTAATTTCTTTTTGTTATCCTGTCACATTAGTTCTCAAACTATGAAGTGACAAATCAGGAATAAATTTCCCAGTGAAAATTAATTTGCTTAATATGGATTTATGCATGCTCTTATTCAGGTTAATTTGTACCTTTCACCTTTTAAAATTTTATTCCGTAAAGCTGCTGTGATTTTTCCCTCTCAGATGCTCATTTCATATCTCAATACAAACCTCCCTCAAGTTAAAATAAATACCACCATTAGCTAATTATGAGTTGCCAAGATAAAGGGAAAATAATGAGGACAGAAAAGCCCCCCCGCTCAACAACCAACATTATAAGTTAGATGCTTAAAATTTTTAAGTCAAATATGCCAGCTCTTCTTAAAGGTTAACCCAATTAAATGCAAAGAAAAAGCAGTGATGGCGGCTATAAGTATCTCTGTCAGATTTCAAATTTAACTTGAACACCAATAGTTGGGGGAAGGTTTTAGGAGGAAAGATAATTTTTAAGAAGGCTTCTCAATCCGATCCCTGTTCCTAGTCCCTACCTGACCCACAGTAAACACGGCATCTTACCCAGTAAAGGATAAACACACTCCCACCTTAGCTACAAGAAACTAGCTGAATAAATTAGATGACTCTTTGGTGAACTATTCTAATTCTTGGCTCAGATTTGTCTGAAAGGGAAAGACATTTCTTCTGTGTTCGATATCACTCTCTCTTTAATACATCTCACTCTTTCCAGTGCAGGGCTGGCTTTATCACGGAATCTCTAAAGGTTAGAGCTGGGGAGCCCTAGACATCTCTCACTTTTTTCAAATGAGGAAAGAAAACCTGAAAACAAAACCCAACAGTGAAAATGACTTGCTGACTTGCCAACGTCATCTAGCTGGTAAGCAGCAATCCAGCCCTTCCCACTGGGAACAGCCAACATGAATTGATTTCATAGATTTCACAAGATTCCTGTAATCAGAAAGAAGACATCCTGCCTTGGTTTACTCATTCCTGAAAATCAGCTGTTAAGAGATTACTTTCTCTTATTTAAGATCGTACTTCCTATTAAAATGAGAGATAATTAAATTGTTTTACATTACAATATCAATGAATTTATCACATCCTCTCCTGAACACAAGCTTTGAGTAAGGAATGTATATGCAGCTACTATGCACTAAATAATGTGTTGAATGTACTAATACAACTGTGAACAGGACACAGTATGTGCCCTCAAAGAGCTTTTGATCACATGGACTCCTTCATTCTTCAGTTATAATGGGAAGAGTTCCTTCACTTTTTCTCTTATACAATTAAAGGATGAAACTTCTTATTCCTATTTCCTTCCCTATGTAAATGTCTGTTAAATGAATGAATGAAAGAATGAATATTCCAGCCCTCCACAGCTCCTACCACAATTTGCCCCAAGGATTCTTTCAAAACAGAAAAGTCCTTTTTTGGTCATCTTTTTTCTCAACCATAAAGTGATGCTTTACAGACTAATCCACACTCTGGTCTCTTCTTTTTTCTAAGCTTCTACTCAGTGGAACAGATTTCCAAAATGCCAGTGCTGACTAAGAAAAGCCTGGTGAGAATTTATTGGCCCAAACTTTTAAGCAGAGACAGGAATCTGGGCTTTCATTCTCGTTCTATCAAGGCTCGTGTGCGCCTGTTGCTCCGAATCTTATCCGCAGATGGAAAAGCACTCACTCCTTCCTTGCACAAGCATTTCCACTCCCAAAGAAATGAACAATTTCTGTGCAAATAAAATAGTATAAAATTTACAGAGAAGAATGGCTGCAATTTGTGATTCCTTCCTTTGAAGACTTTCATTGCCCTTGCAGCCATGCCTTATTCCATGACAATTTCCTTTTAGTCCACAGGTTCAAAGGGGTACGTAGTTACAATTCATAGCCATGAAAAGGAACCATAACTTCCAAGTCGACAGTGAAAGTAGGTTTTCAATACAGGCGGAGCCAGATTATATTAATGCAGTTAATTCTGGGAACATTTTTCTGAAATGCACATCACTAAACTAGAAGATGCTGCCACTGCTCTGAAGGGCCAGAGTCTGTGTGTCTCACTCAACAGTCAGATGTGGGACTGCCTGGGTCAAACAATAAACGTTTCTGTCTCTCAGTTCTGGAGTCTGGAAGTCTGAGATCAGGGTGCCAGCATGGTTGGGTTTGGGTGAGGCCCTCTTCCTGGTTTACAAGTGGCCGTCTTCTTGCTGTGTTTCTTGCTTTGTCCTCACATGGCAGAGGTTGTGGTCCCCCATCCCCTTATAAGGGCACTAGTCCCATCACGGGGCTCCACCCTCATGACCTAATCTCATACTAAACAGCCTCCTAAAAGCCTCACTTCCAAATACCATCACTTTGGGGATTAGGGTTTCAACATATGAATTTTAGGGGGACACAGACATTCAGCCCATGGCAGGGACACCCAAGTGCAGCCAGGTATGTGAGAGTCACCAGGGCTACAAAAACATATAAAATTCCACCTTCACAAAGCTGCAGCAAGAAGAGACAGGATCTCAGAAAGGGGTGCCTAGAAAGGTCCGTGAGCAAGCCTGACAGCAAGAGACGGATCAGAGAAGCTTCCTGGAGGGCATGCCACAAGTGGCAGCCAGAGAAACAGTGAGAGGCAGACAGGTAGTGAGTGCGGTGGGGGAGGGGGAGAGGTGCTTTTGGCAGAGGGTTACTGCTGACCCATACGAGGGTTGTAGTTGATACCTGAAGAAGCAGGGCTGAGGTGGTGGCCAGAGACATGACTGGAGACTCAGGCAGGGCAAACCCCTGAGCCCTGGTTGCAGGCTAAGCGCCCATGCTTTGTCTCGAAGGCTGTGGGGGACAGGATCCCATCTGGATTTTAAAGAATGCTCTGGCAGCATCATGTGGAAGTGGCTTTGAAGCACTGTGGGAAGCTGGGGGTAGGGGCACAGGAGGAGACTTTAGCCCGGGAATTGGAGACATGGCCACTCACCAGCCACGTGGCCTCTGATGAGGGCCCATGGCTCAAGCTCTCTGTACCTCAGTTTCCTTATTTACCTTGTGGAGTTACTGCAAGGATTAAATGAGAGCTCATGAAGGATGGGGCATACAGCAAGAACTTAATAAATGTAGCTGCAGAGAGCAATGGTAGCACTGTGGCTAAATGACTTTAGAATCAGTGAGACCTTGAACAAGGACATGCAACAACTCTGATCTGTTTTTTCCTCTATAAAGAAATGAAGATAATACCATCCAGTTCATGAAGTTATTGTGAGGATTGATTGTAGGAGATTAAATGTATAAATTGCCTGGCTGAGAGCTATGTTAGTGCCAGAAGTAGTAGTAACAACAGCAGTAGTCAAGGGATGTTAGGAGTAGGAGTAAGAATCGTAATTTGAAAGAAACTAGACGAAAGTGGCCGTGGCTGTAATACAGGTGATAATTTACGAGGCGCTGGGCTACGGCGGCAGGGAGCAGTGAAGACCCAGATTCCAGAGCTAATAATATAAGGAACAAGCGTCAACAAGACTTCATGACTATTGGGTGTGACAGGCAAGGGAGAGGCAAGAGATAAAGATGCCACATAATTTCTGGCTGGGACAACTGAGGACAGCAGGACCTGCCATGCACGAAGGGAATTGAGGAAGAGGAGCAGATTTGCAGAGGAAGATCAGAAACTGATTTTCAGCCCAGTTGAATGTGAGGTTCCCCTGCGACATCTAAGTGGAATTGTCCATTTCAGAGTTCTCTGAATATGTCTGGCACTCAGAAAACAGACTCGAGCTAAAAATATGGAGTTAGAAGCTGTCAGCGTGTGAGCAGCAACTGAACAGGAACATTCTTATCATCCAGAAAGAGCATGCAGGAGTGAAATAAACAGAGGAGAGACAGCCAGCCAGGACGAAGACCCAGAAAGGAGACTGGGATGGAAGCGCAGTGACAGCAAAAGGCTGAGACCAGGAGATGGGGCAGCCTCCACAGCCAGCGGACAAAGGCTTCAGAACAAAGGGTGAGAACACCTGATGGTGCAGGAGGTCAAGGCCAGGGAAGACTCAAACAAGTCCACCAGATTGAGACACATGGAAGTCCTCAGGGAAGCCAGTGGGCGCTGACATCACCGTGTGGTGGATAAAGGGAGGTGTGTGTCATGGGTGGAGAAAGATCTTCTAGAAAAATAGATAGTAGGGGAAGGAGAAAAACAGGGAGCAGCTGGGGGATACAGGATAGAGGAGGGGAAGCTTTTTGTGTGGTGGTGGCGGGGTGTGGGGATGGTTTTAAACAGAACAGAAAGACTTCAACTGTGTCTATGTTGAATGGAAAGGGAGAGGTTGAAAAAACAGCCAAGAAAGGAGTGTAATAAGTGGAAGACAGTGGCTGGGCTGGCTTGAACAGGCAGAAGCTGCAAGGATACCGGCTGAGCTGAGGGGAGATAACAGAAGAGGCGCCTTGAAAAGACAGGTCAAGGTTTGCAATAGCCAAGTGTAGGAAGCAAGAAAGTAGACAACAAAGTAAAACCATCCACACAAAGCACAGGCCGCATGGAAAACAAAACAATTCAGACAACATTCTTCTCTCCAACTGAAAAAAGACTTCTTTGTGGAGAACTGTGGGTGAGGCAAGAGATGTCCTGGGCAGCCAGGGTGTTTGGAGGCTGGGAGGAAAACAGAAGACACCAGAAGCAAACAGGTATCTGCAGAGATGAGAACAGCAGGGGTATGTTAGGAGCAAAGGAAAAGAGTGGATGGGAGACTCAGGAAGATTACATTTTCAAAAAAAAAAATTTCTCAACCTAAACTTAAAAATCAATCACTTAAACTTAAAAATTACCACTACCATCTTTCAATTACTGTTTGGAGCAAGTAAGTCAATGAAAGGAGGTGTATTTTTCAAGAACGCTGACATAAAACGTAAAGATGCAAGAGTATGATATGGATTATGGAAACAGAACCATTGATTGATTTTTTCATTTTAGCCACAACTATGAGACAAAAAAAAACCACCAACAACTAATTCAGATACTAAAACATCAATGACTCTTCAAACATTTCCTGAACATTGACACTTTTCATTCATTCAAAAAAAATGCTTAAAGGTTGGAGAACTAGGGACTATATAATGAAAATTAAGACAGTTCCTGCCTTCAAATTGTTAAGGTCTAACTTCTCTACACTTCCGTGAAAATCCACCAAAACACTGACAATGAGAAAGGATCTAGGAACAGGAGGAAGAATTTAGAGAACATTTGCCCATGTTCAAGTTCAAATACACATCAACATCCCTGACCCCAAAGTATCCATACATCCTTCCCCAAATTCTTGCACCAAGTAGATGTGAATACCTTGTTCTCTTCCCCTCCTTCCATCTCCCCATGTCATACAGAATAACAAACAGTTAGTGGCTGGTCATAGCTCCAATAACAACACTGGCCATACATCTATTAATACCATGTTCCAGGTACTACACTTGGTCTTGCACCACTCAGTCCTCACAACAACCTTGCCAAGGTGCTTAAACCCCTTAAACACATGGAGAAAGTGAGGCTCAGAGAGGTTAAGGAAATTGCCTAATCTCATGCACCTACTGAATAAACAGGCCAGCTGGGATGTAAATTCAGGTCCCCCCAGCTTCAAAGCAACACCCTAAACTACTGCTCCCACACCAAATTTCCCTAACCATTGTTCCAAAGGGAAATGTGTTAAGTACAGTTTTCTTTTCTTCCTTTGGCAATTTAGAATTCTTTCATCCCTTGACTTTTCACATGTTTAATTTATTCCTTAATACATTACAGGTTGAGTTTATGGAGATTTTTTTTAAAGCGACTTTGTTTAACAGCCTGTTCCCAAATACCTAAAGAAATGGGGATTCACCAAATAATCCACAAGCGGAGTTCTAAACAGCAGTTTCTACCTGCCGCTGGGGCACTGACAAAGCAGCAAAGCAGACTGATTGGATGGTGTGCAGCGGGAAACTATGTACAAAACAAGGTCCTGAACTTAAAACAAGAAGCCTCATCACGTACAAGAACAAACCCACTGGCAGTGGTGTCTCCTACGTCTGCAGTCCCCAATCCCTGGGCCAGACTGGTACCTGTCCTGTTTGTGGCCTGTTAGGAACTGGGCCACATGGCAGGAGGTGAGCAGCAGATAAGCATAAAGCTTCATCTGTATTTACAGCCCCTCCCCATCACTGGCATCTCCTCATAAGCTCCGCCTCCTGTCAGATCAGCAGCAGCATTAGATTCTCATAGGAGCGCAAACCCTACTGTAAACTGTGCATGTGAGGGATCTAGGTTGGGTGCTTCTTATGAAAATCTAACGCCTGATGCTCTGAGGTGGAGCTGAGGCGCTGATGCTAGCACTGGGGAGCGGCTGCAAATACAGATTATCATTAGCAGAGAGGTTTGACTGCACAATAAATGTAATGTGCTTGAATCATCCCAAAACCACCCCCCCACCCCCACAAGTCCATGGAAAAATTGTCTTCCAAAATGGTCTCTGGTGCAAAAAAGGTCAGGGACCACTGCCCTACATGCAATACCATTCAATTTAGAAGGTACAGCAGCAGTAGCACTGGGGAATAGGCAAATTATGGGGTTCATAGAGGTGCCAGCCTCTGTCCAGCCTCAGGAGGCTACACAGTACAGTGGGGAGGGTGTGCCTGAATTCCTGGCCACAGCTCAGCTACACACCCCAGATGAGGGCCCTGGGGCAACCTCTTTACTTTTCTATGTGTGCCTCAGTTTTCACATCCATAAAATAAGGGTGTCAGAGAGATTGTTACCAGAATAACAACCTCTTTCCTAATATATACTAAGTACTCAATCCTTATATGTATACTAATGTATATGCACATTGTATATATACAATTTATACTATGTAATACATTATATATGCAATGTATACTGTGTACTACATTATATGTGCAATGTATACACATTGTACATATACAATGTATACTATGTATGCACATTGTATATACTATGTATACTATGTATATACATTGTATATATATTGCTGTATATAGCAATATATATACAATGTAATATATACTAAGTACTCAATCAATATCTGCTAATTCTATTACATATGTTTAGGCTTTTCCCTTTCTGAAGCAGTATTTTTTAAATTGCAGGTCACGACCCATTAATGTGTGATGAAATAAATTTAGAGGATCACAACCAGCATTTTGGTAAAATGAAACAGAATAGCATGTTATATTTAAGCATTAATGAGTCATATTTTAGATTACTTTTATAGTGTTTTACCTTAGCATACACAGTACGATTAAGTGGTGCCTTGTGAACTCCTGATTCTGTATGTCCATGTGTCAGGCAGCAATCTAAACTGTATTTCTTTCTGTGTCACCACCCAAAATTCTTGAATTCCAAAAGGCAGGGAGTTGGGGGGGAAAAAAAACAATTCTCAAAAACATTGTTTCATAGAATGGGGATGACGAGATGTCAGGAAGACTGAATGGTGTGATAAACCAGAAACCATGTTTTAAAAAGCAAGTACCTGAAGCAAAGGGAAAGCCCCGCTAAGTGGACAGTCAGGACAACACAGCAATTATCCTAGGTATACAAATCTGTTCATGGCTAGCTGTTTCATTAATCTGAGCTTAACAACATACTTTTATTTCCAAAGCAAATCAAATTGCAACACTGGAAGTACAGATGTTATCTCGATGCTGGGCAAAATTGGAAAAATTGATATGATATGACTTATCCAGTAAGTCATCTTGCAATACTTATCAAAGTAGACATTACGCCAGATTTCAAATGCTCTTAAAAACCATCAGGTTTTGGAAGAGATATGAAAATGTCTTAAAACAGAAATCCTTAAGTGTGGATGTAGATTTAGCCTAACAGTTCCATTATAACCAAATTCCTAGCTGAAAATGTAACTACCTGTACAAGATTTTCCATGAGATGATGAAATGGAAAAGAACTATAAACATATAACTAATCATTTTGGAATCTAATAAAAACATTTATCTATGTATCTAAAAGCTGTATGGTGTAGTGTTTAACAATGCTGCCCTTAGACTAGGTAAGAAAGGCCATAACCCTAGGCCCTACTCAGGCCATAACTTGTCTTCCTAAAGACTTCCTAGAACCTGTTGGACCCACTCATCCAGAACCAGTGTCCCTCCACCTGGTTTTAGGGTGTGCTCCAGGTCCTCAGAATTCCCTCAGCAAATATCAAGCAGCTTCCAGGGCAGGAACAGGCTCCTCCCAGATTTGTCCTCCCCAGGGGGCACTTTGCCACTGGCGTTGGCCTGAGCCAGAGGTATGGTCAAGGGGTGGCAAGCATATACCAAGATGGGATGTGCAAGTGGACACAATGCCCTTCACCAGGTGAGACTATATCAGGGGTGGGAAGCAAAAGGGAAGAAATTGGGGCCAGGGGCAGATTTTCCCAACTGCATTCCAGCTCAGCACTCTGGGAAGTTGAATTTTGGAGTAAAAATCCAAACGTAGCCTTCCACGTCACTATGAAGATATAGTTGTCAAGGTCAGTGGATAGAACAAATTTTATATAAATGACTGTTCACTTAATTCATAAGTTTTAAGTATCTAGACATATGCTCTATGGGCCTCTATTTGTTCTCTTGCAAGTTACAGGCAGACGTAGTGGTTAGACGGTTGACTCAGGGTCCAGCCTGTGTTCACACCCCCACCCCTACCCTGCCTAACAGCCATGCAAGCCTGAGGAAGGCTCTTAATCTGCTCTGAGTCTCTCTGAGTTTCCCCATTTACGTGTAAAACAAGGTTAGTAAGGTCATCCTCTTTATAGGATTGTTGTGAAGACTAAATGAGTTAGCCCACATGAAGGACCTACCTACAACAGCATTTGGTGCATAATAAGTACTGTATGAATATTGTCTGGTACATTGCTCTCCTTACCAAATTGTTGGCTACTGCACACTTCTAGATAAGACCACAGCCGGGAAGTTGTCCTGTGCTATTTCTTCTGTCCTGCTCCTCTCTAATTTTAAATAGCTTGCTTTATGCCACTCCAAAAGATTGTTTTCTATTCTGAAAAGGACAAGTCAGCTATCTAACTGCTAACCCGCCTGGAACAAGTTCTTCTGAAATTAAATATGTGTTCATCTTCTACCCCAACTCAGCAAATAACTCAAGCCGTTGGCCAGTGTGAAGTATAAGTCTGGCAAATTGGCTTTCTGTGTCAATTTCATGCCATAAACATTTGCAAACATCACCAATTTTAAGTGTAAGAAGGACATTTCCTAAACTTCATATGCATGAAGTTTAAAGCCACAAGCCAGGATACATCCTCCTGATTCACAAACCAGGGGCTGAAATACTTGAAACTATCAACAAAGAAAGGCTACCAGACAAGAGCTAAAAATAGAGCCCTACCAGTGGAGAAATAGAAAGAGGTAATCCTTTATTTAGCTGCTTGTTAATCCACATGTTTATTGTTAAATAAACCATCAAGCATAGTAATTGCAAATTGCCAACAACCTTTTCAATTATCTATATTCTTTCAGCCTGCAATGACTGAACAAACAACTTGAAGAGAAATACTTGCCACATTTTAATGGCATGCAGACAACATATAGAGCATCTTGTATTGTGTCACCACTGAAACCTCTTTCAAATGTCTTGCTATGGACTGAAGATCTCAAACCCAAGAAGAAAAGTACAAGGAAAAGATTCAAGGTCATATTTATCCTTTATAATAGGTACCTAACCTGCATGTTCAATACAGTGAACAAACCTCCACTTTCCCCAGCTATTTTGAAGAATTTTTGATATATATGATTTGTCAACCTACTAACTAGGTAGAATTCTTTCTAGTTACCCAAACTACATCTAATTAGTATCCCACAAAATGAGCAATACTCAAGCATTGTAAATTTCAGCAATAGCTTTTCTGTTAACTCAAACCTTCTCCAAATCCAAAATGGAGAATAATAGCCAGTTGAAATAAATGAGTATTAATTGGATTATACAGAGGCAAGACTGAGCACATTCATTCATCCAACAGTAATCCCATTTAAATCAGATATATTATTTCTTTAAAGAGTTTTGCCAACTTCCTATAACAATCCCATGAGCACTTCCTATTTTTGCCAGTTTTTATTTATGCAATTAAATTGGGTTTTTATAAGAGCTAGGCTGGAGAAACAATATATTTTTACAAGCCCATTAGTCAGACAGTCAAGCTTCATTATATCATAATCATTCACCAGTAGTCAGTAGTGAGAATGCTGTTTCCTTGTGCAACAAGGATGTTAAAGAAAATACGTATTCACGATAGGCCATAAAATGTATGAAATACAGAATACCTAACAGCAGTGGTAAAGCCAGTGAGTTCATCCTGCTTTGTTTTTTGCTGAAGAGCTTAACAGTTGTATGGATACAAACCTGGCTTTAACTTAGAAGTCACATCCTTAATTATTAACTCTTTCATGCTTCCACCCTTTTCAAACTCCACTCCCTTAAGAGAAGTAGAATACTTCATTTAGAATTAATTACTGATATTAAAGGCTCTCATGGGAGATCATTTTGGCTTTGGCTATTTTTCTAGCACATCTTTGTTACAGCTTATTCTAAATATTTCTCCCTACATCAAATGTATACATGTCGGTCAGACTTGTGCATAACCTTAGCCCCTGAGCTGTGGGAAGTCACAATGTCGTGGAGGACAGGGGAGATGGGGGCCTTGAGCTGGCGGGTCCTGGCACCCTGCACACCACCCGCAGGACTACCACCGCTCCACCTAGGCACCCGTCGAGGTTATATCCCAGACTCATTGGAGCCATCAATGGCAGTAACTGAGCTTGGTGGGGCGGAGAAATCGTTTTCAACAAGGCACAATGTGTGCAGATTTGGTTATGTAGGGACGAATTCTGGGGACAGCGTCTGGGCTGGCTGGAAAAAGGAACTCGTTCATCTCATGATTTTGATTTAGAATTTCAGGAACCAAAGGGTCCTCTGAGATCCCCAGAAACTCCCCTCTCCATTAAGCAGCTTCAGGTCCCTTCCCTGCTCACTCTCCACAAAAATCGGGGCTTCCCGAATCCCAGCAGTGAGTACTGTTCTCCTTGGCTGCGGTTTCTCCCACCGCTGCTTAGGCGCAGCTGGAGTGAGCCCCTCGGAGCCCCGCTTGGTGTAGCTGCAGCTAGAGCCTAGAGGCGCCAGGACCTCGGAGAAAAGCAATGCGCTCCGCAGGACCCAGCCCTCCTCATGGCCATCAGGGGTGCCCACAACTCTCCCGGCACCGGCAGCTGAACCCAGGCAGGGGCGTCCCAGCCGCTGCGCCCTAGCGCCAGAGGGCACCCAGGGGAGAGAGAACGCGCTGCGCCTCGCTCTGGGGCTTGGTCCCTGGGAGTCAGGCCGTGCGCCCCCGGGAGCTGAAGCCCCGGAGAATTCCTGTGCCCACACAGAGGGGCGAGGAAGGTCCCCGACCCTCCCGGCCCTGCGCCCGGGTACCTCGCAGCCATACAGCTGACCCAGCTGCTCCACGATCCACTCCTCCAGCACAAGCCGCTTCCGAAGCTCCTTGCGATCGTATTTCACCGTCACTTTTCCCTGCTGGTGGCGCCGCTGCTGCTGCTGCTGCTGCTGAACCTGCCCGGCAGCGGTCGCCGTGGCCACCGGCGCGGAGTCCTCCCGGGAGGAGCCGGAGCCGCTGCTGGAGCCCGGGCTGCCTCCGGCACCGCCCCGGGGACTCTGGAAGAAAACCCGCGCGCCACCGCCGCCAGCCCCGCCGGCCGCCTCGCTGCTGCCCGTCACCACCGACATGTCCCCGCGCGCCGGAGCCCGAGTGTGGCCCGGAGGAGGGGCGGGCGAAGCGCGCCCGGCGCCGCTACCACCTCCGGCCGGGCAGCCGCATGCGAAGGGCTCGCCGGCACCTGCTCCGCGCGCCGCGCACGCCCGGCCGCCGGCTCTTTGGGGAGGGCAGGAGGAGCCGCGGCGAGAGGGAGGAGGGCGGGGAGGAGGGAGGGGCTGGGACCTCAGCCTTAAAGACGTCGCCGAGGACCCTCCCGGTTCAGCCCAGGGAGGCGGGATCTGGCGCCTGCAGCAGAGGGGGCCCAGGGCGTGGGAGTCGCCTTCAAGGCGGGGAATGAGTGCGCGTGGACACCGGCGGTTCCCTGCGTCTACACACTGGAGGGGACTGGTGTGAACAGAGGGTGGTCTTCTGCGCGGGTGTCTGTGGCCTCTCCTCCTGGAGACCCGGAATCGCGCTTTTCCCGGGGTCCCTGAGAGCGAGAAACCCCGGCGGGGCGCTGCCTGGGGCGGGGACTGGTGCGAAGGGGACGTGGGAAGGGACCGCATCGCAGGTTCCTCACTGGGGTTTTCCTGCCCCACTGTCTCCTCGGAGGCGAGGTGTCCCCTCCCCTCGCAGCCCCACCCCTCAGCTCCAAACACACATTCCTATTCATGCCACGATGGATGCCACTTCCTCTCTCGGATTGTGAGAAAAATTGACTAGGCGATGTTTGTGCAATCTGGCGATCACCGCGCCTGGGAAATTATTTCCAGGCCAGTTTTTCTTTCTCTACCAAACATCTGTTCAATCATAGGCAGAGCATTAAGATATCTTTATATCTAAAGGCTTGATCAGCGTTGGGGCAAAGGCGCTGGGGACATCCAGTCTGTGACGGTTGCTGGTTTTACATTTTTAGTATGGCATTCCCTGCACAGCCAGCTTCTTCTCAATACCATTCCCAAACAACCTCTTTTTATCCAGGAAAGCAACTGCGTTGACTAACTCTACTTTTTAAACATCATGCAGCCAAGTGAGTTACAAATGAATGAGCTTATTATAAGGTTTAGGGCAATTAGATGGGGAGGGAAGTTACAAACAAAACTGTATGTGTATGTGTATAAAATTAGGAAGACTAACATATCTCTGTTGTACATAACAATAAATTTCTGTTTAGGCAACTGAGAGAAACCTCAAAGATGTTCAAATACAAGTAGCTTTTATGAAGGTTTAAAAAAAAAAAAAACCTGGTAAAGGTTACTGGCAGGTACTCAAAGAAATGTCTCCAAATAAAATAGACAACCAAGTCAAGCTCCTCTGAACACTCCCTATGGCGGAGAGGATTCTGCCTGAGGTTCTAGGCTGACGGGTATAAAGACATGGAAAATAAAAGAAGTAAACGGGTAGCTTTCTCCCGGCTCTTCCAGCTCTGCAATGGTGGGTGCCCAGGTCTGCTCCACCCACGTGCATGACTGCCTTTGTCCCCTGGATCTGGGGTTTCCCAAGCGTTCCATGCCTGCAGCTCCTCATAAGGCCAGGCCAGGCATTGAAGAGTGAAAGGGAAGGATGTCCGGGGATGACAGTGTATATGAAATAGGATGGCTGGTGTTGGCCTTTGACTCCCATCATAATTACAAAGGGGTCAAGGCTAGAGTATCTCTGGGGGATAGAAGAGGCCAGCTGTCCTTTAGAAGGTGGGTTTTTCACCAAACCTATCAGGAACCCAGGAGACGAAACTACCATGATTGGCCCTTAGAGAATGATGACCAGTCTCCCGGTCACCTCTGCCCCCATCTGCCTGGTAGGGCAGATCATTTTAAATCCTGAACTCGCAGCCAACAGGGTGAGCACCTCAACAAAATGGAATTCTGTCTGCAAGGAGGAAGAGGAGAGAAGGCGGTGACTAACAACAGTGTCTCCCCACACAGAATAAGCTTGTCTCTATCCAGACATCTGGCACCTAGCCAAGTCGGCTAGCACCAGTTTTAACCAACTGCACTAACCAGGAGGGTTTAAATCAAAACAAAAACAGCTAGAATGTTAACAAAGGAGAAACTATATAAAATCTCTACCTCATTCTGGTGCTGTGACCTGGCAATACCAATTATTCTGAAAATTGTGCCTGCGATACTGCAGTGTGGCAAAGAGTGGGAAATTCCAGCTCCTTACTTTGAGTCTTTGGACAATGAGTTCAGTCATTCAGGGATAACTTCAAGGGATTTGTAAAAATTCACTAAGTTCTTTCTGAGAAATTCATATGTCAATATTTCCTCACTGCATATGATGCTTTTTCCTTTGTGCTTAAAACTCAACTTTCACTTACAACTTCAGAAATGGCAGATACTAAAAGATGTGAGATTTTAGGCATCCTAATTTATAAAAAAAAAAAAAAAAAAAAATAGGCAGGAGTAGTCAGTTTCTTTCTATGGGTATGTGGGCCTTCAGATGCTCAAATGAGTCACCTTGACTTGCAAGTAGGAGTTGAACTCAGGTCTAGAGTTCCTCTGTCTATAAACCCACTTGCTCCACCCAGGACACAATTTATATTCAAAGTAAACTCCGTAGCATGCTCCCCCCCAACCAAAACACACATACTTCATTCCAGATTTGAATAATTAAAACTCAAATGTTCAAATCTTGACAGAAAGAAATACTGCTTTTGCAGATTTCAAATATTGAAGACAAAATATTTGACATAAAGGAGTTATTCCCAGGCCAGAGTCACTTTACATAGGTGACTATTTAAGTTCAGCATAATCAATGATATTTCTTATCTATAAGACATATATATATATATATATTTATTCAAGGCAAATGCTTTCATTTCTAGTCTGTTTAGACAAGTGTTTTTAAATACTGATTCATCAAAAACAATGAATAGTTCTCAGTAGATTGAATGGTCTGGGAATTTTCTAGAATGCAAGCTTTTACCTTAAGTCAATTACTCCCTGCTGTGCAAGCAGCCTGAGGACGTTTCCTTCATCAATACCTTTTTCTTAAAGCTTTGTGTTTCTTCGCTTGGGCATTTTTTTACTTGCTCCCCGATTTAGAGAAAGGCTTTTTTTTGGACTTATATAGGTCTTTTATTTCTGAATATGATCTTTTATGCCCAAAAGTTATTAAACAAGATGACTCACTTGGGGTTCCCAAGGCTTTCTTCACCCCACAAGGAAAAAATTAAATGCAAATGTTTACACTTAGATGCAAATTTCCTTACTCCTTAAAGACTAAATGTCACAATAATTATGCAACATCGGCCACCTACCTTGAGAATGTTATAATTAACGCCTGGAGGCCCACAAACCTGAACATAATATTCTCATCTTGAGTAATAAATGCCAGTGATAAGGTGCCTATATCCAAATTCTTTCCAAGATGTGATAAAGCAAAAAGACAAATCAAAAGTCATTGTAAGTCTGGTTTTCATCGTAAAGGTAGAGAAATTTTATCTGTCCTTTGGGATTCTGTCAGTTACCCACAACTTTTTCAGTTTCCAGTCTAATATTTCATTGTTCTTTATGGGGCAATGTTGTTCACAGTGTATTAGTGCAGTTTTTCTTCTGGCTACTGTTTCATCCTCTTTTTTTTTCCCCTCACTTTGTAATTCTGGACCTTTGTATGAGGCTCCACAATCTGGAATCATCATTCCAAAATAAACTTAGCCATTACTTGCATAAATAACCAGAGCAACAACAGCAGTCATTGTCACACATCTAAAATTTTGTCTCAGCAATTAACAGAAATTCTTATCTGACTGTTCAGACATGATGCTAGGTAGTGGGGGACATGCATAGCTTTGTTTCAACCCCTTTGACAAAGATTAAATATCCCTGCCCATTTCAGTAAACTTAACGGGTGGATATTTTTTCTCTTTCTGTAAAACTAGGCTCAAATTTGTTTCTAGAGAAGCAAGTTATCCTCCCTTCTAGCAATGGCCTCTTGTCCTCCTGCCTTTCACCGCCAAATGTTTTGAAAGAGGGGTCCCTTCTCCCATGTCTCCTCATCTTCCCTTCTCATCACTCTGCCCTCCCCTCTGCAGCCCAGCTTGCCACCCCTGGAGTGAAAGCATCCTCACCGAGGTCACCAGCCAACTCCGTGTTGCTCAAATTCATGTGCACGTTTCAGCTCTTATCTAAATGACCTCCTGCCACATCTGACAGCCTCAAAGCTCTCCTTGCTTTTCAAACTCTCTCCTCTCTTGGCTCCAGATGCCAATACCCTCCTGGATTTCTTCCCACCTCTTTGTGTTTTGCATCCTAGTGGTTTCCTTTTCCTGCATCCCCACCTTAAAGGTAGGTGGTTCCCAGTTTCCACCCACCGCTCTTTCCTTGCTCATTCACAGGCTCCCCAGGTGCTTTTGCCTAAGCTGCCACTTCCTGCAGCCTTGACTACCACCCACCTGCCATGGACTCCCCCAGTGAAGACCTGGAACAGATCTCCACCCCAAGCTTCAGGTCTGCAGCATAAAGGGCTTAGTGCCAATGCACTGCACAAACATTTATATTTAAACTCCATCAATACCCATCATAGCAATTCACTAGAGAACAAAACATTACAAGGAATATTTTTTTGGCCATGTGTGCTCAGCACAGTAAAGTATGCTCAAGCCCAGTGTTTTTCAAATGCTTTTTAAAAAAATTTTTTTTTTACTACAAACCACAATAAGGAATACATTTTATGTCATGACGCAAATATATATCTACACACACATATTTACCCATATTTCATGTGATATACTCTGACATTTCCTACTCTAGTCTATTTTGTTTCATTATGTTTAATGAATGCTAGTCACAACCTACTAAATTGATTTCCCAACCCACTAAAAGACTGCAACCCACTTTTGCAAAAAGCCCACTGTGCAAACGACTGCTGGCAGCCTGAAGTGGGACTGTGAGCACCAATCCTGGCTCTGCTTCGTCTTAATGGCACATTCCAGGCTGGTTACAGACCCCCTGGCATTCTCTTCCCACCATTTTTAAATTATCAAATGTCCTGGTGGACAACTTTGACCCCAAATGGCCAACCCAGGGCATGAATGCAGTCCTCCTGAAGGTGCCACAAAAGAACCAAAGAGAAAGAATATTCTGGACATTAAGGCGCACCTTGGCTGGAGCCAAGGAAATGGCAGAGTGGTTAGGGGTAAGAACAGGAAAGCAAAGACTAGTAGAGTCTCCAACTGAGCACAAGTATATTGTGGTGGTCGCCAGTTCAAACCCAGATCCCACCTGCCTGGACTGAATCCAACCTCTGCTTGCTTAGGCCCTGGGTGAGCTTGGCAAGTTATTTAATCTCTCTGTGCCTCTGTTTCTCCGTGCACAACATGATCAGTCATGCTTGTCTGGCAGGTCGTTGTGAGGGTTGAATGAATTCCTGGGAACACAGCACCTAGGACAGAGCCTGCTGTTGTCTATGAATAGATCGGAAACATGGCGGAGAGGACCGGCTCACCATTGTTCCAACAATGTCCCAAAGGAATTATGGCCACAGGCACATCCCAGCTTCAGGGATGGGGAGAGAACAGTGGGAAAACACCTCCATGGGGCTCCTGCTCCAACTGTCCATACAGCACGTTCAAATACTGTGGCCAGGGATGAGTCCCAATAAATGGAAGGCAAACATTTATCTCCAACTGCTTACTCAGCTGGCACCTCCGCCTGGCTGTCTTGCAGTCACCTCAAATTAAAAGCAACTCAAACTGAAATCACCACCGCTATGGTTTAAGTGTGTCCCCCCCAAATTCATATCTTGAAACTTAATCACCAATGTGAGAGCATTAAGAGGTGGGGCCTTTAGGAGGTGATTAAGTGGTGAGCCGGAGCCCTCGTGAATGGATTAGCACCCTTATAAAAGAGGTGTGAGCAAGCTGCCTCCCACTTTTGCCCTTCCTTCCCTTCTGCCATGTGAAGACACAGCAAGAAGGTCCTCACAAGATACCAAACGCTGGCACCTTGATCTTGGACTTCTCAGCCTCCAGAACTGTGAGACAATAAATGTCTGTTCTTTATAAATTACCCAGTGTGTGGTGTTTTGTTACAGCAGCACAAATGAACTCAGACATCCATCTTCTTCTCAGGCTGAGCGTGTTTCTCACCCCCCGATGCAACTCTCCCTGACTTCCCTGGTCTCAGCCAGGTGTCGTTCTCCTGTTTGCTCAATGCCATTGTCCCTAGCTCTTCACATCACCCATGGAGCCTTTATGCAATCTGGTGTCTGCTCAAATGTTACCTCCTCAAACAGACCTACATGCACCCTCTATCCTCTTGCCCTCTTTATTTGTCTTTCTCATTCTTACACCTACTTGGAAACTATATATGCATTTGTCTATTGCCTCACTCTCCTACCAGCATGTAAACTGGCGGTCACTTTGGTATCTCCACTGCTGAAAACAGTGTGAGACAATAGTAGCAGCTGGAGTCTCACTGTGGACAGAAGGAGTCTGTTAGATCATCTACCCACCCCCCTCCCCATGAGATTGCAGACTCCTGAGGATGAAGACATGACTAATTGGAGTTTGTATTCTCAGAACCAAGAACGGTGTTTAGCATATGGTAGGTGCCCCAAATTAACGAATGAATGAGACTATCTCCACTTTTGGCTGTACACAAATCTTTTCTTGATTCTCCAATACAAATACACAAAAATGCAGATCTTTTTCATCTCTTTCTGCTGTATAGACCCAATCTGGTGGTGGTTGTTATTTTAAATTATAGAAGTCACACTTCCGCTCTCTACCGAGATGCTTCTATGGGTTTTACTATGTTTCCATAGTAAACAAAGGGGCAGCTACAGCTGTCACCCAATTCTCCCAAGACCCTACACATGAGTGGACTCTCTAATCACCTTTTCCTTCAGTATTTAGTTTCAGCTTTTGAATGCCTTATTGATTTTGAGCCACTGTTACGAGATAGTGGCTAAGGAATGAGGTGTAAAATCAGATTGTGATTCCAACTCTACTCTTACCTGGCTGTGCCATCAGCAGGTCACAACATCCCTCAGCAACTGTTTCCACATCCACAAAAGGAGGAGTGAGTGATTCTGAAGGCTCCCACTAATAGCCACCTGAGGTGAAAGACCAAGTTTGTTTTTCCCCAGTTCATTGTGGAGCAAGGCGTGGTCCAAAAGCACACAATTAAGTGTGTGTCTTGCACCTCCTGCGACTCTCCATGTGAGTCTGACAGCACTCGGGCTGGCCCAAACCCTGTTCTGTGAAACCAGTCTGTGCCACTGGTCTCATGACAATGAAAAATCCCTCTAAAACTTTCTAAACATTTACTCTCTGTTTCTGTACTTAACTCATCGTGGCCCAATAACAAGCAGTTCACCAACTGGCACCAGTTCAGGAACCATACTTTGAAAAGCACTGTGCCAATTGTCTCATTTTGTAATTACGAATGGCTTGTAAACTTTAATAACTATAGTAATAGCAGCAATAATTGAGCATTGCCCTCCAGCTTAAGAGAATGAGACGCTGGTTTTAATTTCCTCCTCTGGAAATCTTTCAGAAAAATAGAGCTGATCCTAGTGACCCAGAGAGATGTGAACCTTCCAAGTGAGGTCACATGGTTGTCACACTGTTTGCCTACATGTCCTGTGCAGGATGGCTCGAGCATCCTTTGAAATGAGCATCCCTGTTTATATGGGTCTCTTGTGACTGTCGGGATGATTGCACTGTGTTAAGATGCTACAACAGGCTCCATCCCAGTGGACAGGGGGCTGGGTGTTCGTGAAGGGCCTGATATTCCCAGTGTCAATTATCTGGAGATCTAAGAGATCCTTCTAGAAGCTGGCACTCCTTAGCCACTGCCAAGGGGAAGTAGGAGAAGTGATTTTACTGCTTTGTGATTAGACTCTAAGGAAATATCTAGACCTAACTATGCTTGTGTGTGTCCTCCATGGGAAGGTGGACCCACGTCCAGGGTAGGCAAGCCCTGAGCTAGTCTTATCTGTGAGCAGGTGACCAGGTTGATAATAATTTGAGTCTAATTATACCAAAAGCTACCCATCACTGACACTTGTTATGTGTCAGGCACTTTATTATAAATTCTATCTCATTAAATTTTCCTACAACCCCATAAGGTAATCTATAAGAAAGGTTGACTATTATATTAATTTGAAAGATAATGAATTCAAACTACTAGATGCTGAGTGACCCTCTACCTCCACCCTGAGATTTTACGGGTAATTGAGCTGAGACCTTATTTTTGAACTGCTGGCCTAGTCATTTGTAAAATCTTACTTCGTTGTGTTTGTTTGTGACATGATCTCACTTTGTTGCCTGGGTGTCATCATAGCTCACAGCAACCTCAAACTCCTGGGCTTATGCAATCCTCCTGCTTCAGCTTCCTGAGTAGCTGGGACCACAGGTGTACACCACCACACCCAGCTAATTTTTCTATTTTTTTGTAAAGATGAAGTCTTGCTATTGCCCAGGCTGGTCTTGAACTCCTGGCCTCAAGTGATCTTCCCCTTTCAGCCTCCCAGAGTGCTGGGATGACAAGTGTGGGCCACCTTGCCCAGCCTCAAATCTTACTTGAATGTTCCAGCCCCACTCAGTTCTGGGACAGGGTCTTTAGGGCAAGGCTGTGTGCTTGGGGAAGGATCTTGGGATTATTATGGGCATACGGCACCCCACTTCTTTCCATTCTAGCTTGGCTTGGTACAGCCTGGGGTCATCATGAGAAAGCCTCAGGGGACAATCAACCTCAAAGGAACACACAGCCATTCTGCACAAAGATTGCTCCAAATTTGGAGTAGCCAAGCTTGGTTTTTTATTAATAAAAGTAGTTTTTCCTTAACCGTTCTCTGCTTTGAGAACTGATCCTCTAAAACCAATTAATAATTATGTATGGCATCCGCTAGCTGTCTGGTTCCATGCTCCCTGTCATAGGAGATGCAAATCTAATGATGGGCCCACCCCAGACCCACTGAGTCAAAGTCTCTGGGGGCCAGGTCTGGGCATGGGTGTTATTGAACAGTTCCTGGGTGGTTCCACTGTGCAGCCATGGCTGAGGACCACTGCGCCAGACCATTTGGGGACAAAATTATGGGTGACAACTGCACTCCCCAAACGCTTTCCTTTCTTCTCAGACTTTTTTCTTTCAGTCCCACCTCCATCTACTCTGCCCTCTGTGGCTTTGCTCCACAAAACCTCAGATGCAGCAGCAGCTCCGCCATAAGTACTTTCTCAAACACTCCACTGCTATAGAAACACACTGTTTGCGGCGTGAATTTCATTGTACAATTTGAACCTGGTAAAGCAATTTGCCAACTGTTTTAAAATATAAAAAGAGTGGATCTTTCTGGGCAGACAGAAACACCTAGCTTTAGAATAATAAAGGGGTCAGATATATTAAATCTATCAAACCACCAAGAAAGTCAGTTACTTAATTTAAAAAACAAAACAAGTTGAGTGTGAGCAGAAACTTGTATAGATAATTATGTTAATCCTAGGAATCATAATATGTTGAAAAAGTAGAGAATGGCATTTCTTCCTAATTTTCGTATTTAAGATAAGAGAAAAATCTATTGAAGTATGTCTCATACACACCGTTTGGAAACAGACCAAATTATAACAGTGTGTATCATGGTACAGCAATAACATCACAGCCTAGAAAACAAACCAAACAGTAAGTATGCATAGTATATTCTGTGTAGACAGCAAAGCAATACACTGTTGAATAAGTAATAAATGGCATTAACCTTCTCTGCCCCAACTGCCCAGCCCACAGACTGAAAATTATAAAATATTCCACAGATGCCCTTTGGCGATCTGAGCTTTATGAACTCAGAAATGAGGTTTTCTACTGAAAAACCTAGAAATGCGGTAGCACATAATGAATGAAGATGAGTCTCAAAGTACTTCCCAAACTGTCACTACTGGAACGGGAACTGCAATCGTAACCACAGCCATCATTCCAGAAAATAAAAATGCGAGTAAATTCCCTATTCGAGTGAGCCAAGAAATATGGAGTCTTTCTGGGACACGGGGTAGGAATCTAATTTGCCCATTGTGCTGCATCCTCCGTTCTGTCCCTTCAAATCAGTCAGGTGGCGCCAGGAAGCAGCCAGCGCCTGCACTCGAGAGGTGAAGCGGGGCCTCGCGCAGTTGCTGGTCCTGGGATGAGTTGCCAGTTGGTTCCTGGCCCTGAGCCAAGCAAGCTGTGAGGGGGTGAACTGTGTCCCTCTTCCTAATTTCCAGGTCGCCCACCTCCCCAGGTGCGCACAAACTCCAGGTGCCCTGTCTGTCCACCACTGCCCTTTGCTGGCAGTTTCTCGCAAGCCTTCCCATGCCACATGTCTCCCACGGCCCCCACCAGCCCTCTTCCTGATCCTCCTGCTGGGAGGAACCAGCTGTGTGACAGTGACAAACCGCAAAGAGCCTGTACTGGATTGAGTAGTCCCCTTCCCGATTTATGTCCTTCCTGGAGCCTCAGAATGTGACTTCATGTGGAAAGAGGATCATTGCAGATGTCATGGGTCAGGATGGGTCACACTGGAGTAAGGACTAGTCTCCTTGCAAGAAGAGAAGAGATGCAAGAACAGACACACAGCAAGGAAGACCATGTGAAGAGACGTGGAGAATGTGAGGGATGACAGAGGCAGAGACTGAAGTCACGTGGCCATAAGCCAAGGAATGCCCAGGATTGCCAGCAGCCGCCAAAAGCTGGAGGAGAAAGGAGGAATCACTACCCAGAGGCTTCCAAGGCAGCATGACCCGCCCAACACCTTGACTTTGGACTTCCGGCCTCCAGAACTGTGAGAGAATTAATTTCTGTTGTTTGAAGCCACCCAGTTTATGGTACTTTGTTCCTCCAACCGTAGGAACTGATACAGAGCCTTCACAGGTAAATGTGTACCTGGCTCCTAGCTATGGCCTCCTACAGAACCGGCATGGAAAATAAGTTTCACCTCAAATGACAACACATGCTCCTGCACAGCGGCCACATCCCTTAGTTCTCTGTGTGGCAAGGGTCTCTGCGGCAGCGCAGGCCCGGCGAGGAAGCGTGCCATCTGGCGTCAGTGTCATCTGCCATGGACTGGAAGAGACAGGGACAGCCTGGTGTCCGGTACTGCCAGCCCCACTGGGGTTGCCTCCCGCGGCCCACAGCCTGAGCACCCCGGTTCCAGGCGGAAGGCTCCCCCAATCACCCGCTCTCCTACCATGTAGAAACGTTTTCTGATTTTCACCTTGTAGGAGAAAAAAGGGAATGGGCACAATATAACACACTTAGCATTAGGAGTAACCTTTTTCAAATGCCAGTGAGCTCAGCGTCTAATCTTTTCTTAAAAAGTGGAATTATTCTTATACAAATACACTGACTGTCAGCTGATTTCTTATTAATGGAAACTGGACCCCGTCTGTAGTGAGTAGACTGACGAAAGTTAGAGAAGGATCCTGAGAGAAAGAACCAGCTTGTAAAAGTTTAAAGATTTGAAATATAAAGTCAAAGTGGTTTCAGAAAATTTGTGTGGCTGGAAAAAATGGTTTTTAAATAACAGAATTTAGATTATAAAATCTCGGAAGAAAACAGGGAGCGGGTTTGGCTTACGATACTAGCTCAGTATTCCCAGGACTCAGAGTGGTATTTGGCAAGTCGTATCTTAATGAATAAATACATGACTGCATATGCTATTTTTTAAAAAGCATCAAGATATTTAGATACCAAATGCTGTTTGGACATAAAGATATCATCTTGATAAGCTATAACTATTCTATACTCTTTTTCTTCTCACTTTATTAAGAGAAAGACATTGAGAATCACTTCAACAACCTAAAATTCAGCGTTGAAAGAGAATATTAATACTGCTTCCTAAGAACAATAGCAACAGTTATATAACACCTCCTAACTGCCAGCTGCCACCATAACCACTTTATTTACTTCCACTACCGGTTTAGTCCTCAGAGCAGCTCAGCACTTTCCAGAAGAGGCAACAGAGGTTCTGAAGAGTTAAGTAACTAGCCCACACCGCACAGCTGGGAGGGCGGAGCCGGCCAGTGTAGCCGCCCATACCACACAGCCTCTCATCAGAAGTTGTTCCTCCAGTAAATGTTCCTGACATCCCCACTGTGCCCAAGTGCCACCCCTGGCCATCACCCTGACAGAGCAGCACCAGCAAGTCTCCACAGAGAAGGCTCTTCCTGGTCATGACACTCACATTCCCCCAAACCCAAAATCCTGGCCCTCCACAGCCTCCTTCGTCAATGTGACTTTCAGACTCAGCGAGCCCTCACTTACCCAGCTCTCCCCGCCCCACGCCGCGCCCACCGAACAGGGAATCCACCAAATTCACACCGTGAACACGGTGTGGATCATGACGTCATTGGGAAGAACATAGAGTTCTGGCTAGCCTTCCTCAGAAGGAAAGTGAGTGTTTGCAAATCAATTAATTTGGCTGCCCTGTTTGTTTAAACAGCTATCTTTTCAGATGTCACATTTCCCCTGGACCTGGCTCGAATGGCCAGAACCGAAATGAAATGTTAAACCCACAAGCAAGAAGGGAGCAGTGATGGTTCTGTTTGTAGGACCAAGACTGATGACTTCCTTTTGCCAAACCTCCCGGAGGTTTTAGTAAATTTTCTGAGTGTACATGAGAAATTAGAATGGGATTTAGGGAGTTTGCTAATGGGTACCATTTGCCTGATGTGGTCAAGATTATACGTGGATCATATTTTTTATGGACTCTAAACTGCCCTCAGGACACCTCCCAGGCTATAGCTAGCTAGCTGACCTTTGCTAGCATTAAATGATATCTGCAAGCTATTCAGAAAAACTTGAATCAACATTTATTTTTGAATAAACATTTTAAAAACATTTATTTTTCTGGGAAATCAGTGGTAGCATCCGCAGACCATGCCCAGATTTTACGGAGCACTTACCTCCATCTGGCCTGCAAGCCGCGCACACCTACTTGTGTGTCGGCAGCGCGGTGTGCCTTCACTAGAACAAGCTAACTGCTGTGGCAGAGACCCAAAATATATAATGGCTCCGCCACCACAGATGTTTATTCTGTGCTCACATATTAATTCTGGGGAGATGAACAGTCCTCCTCCTTGTAGCCATTTAAAAAGAGGCCCAGGCTCGTGAAAACTCTGCCATCTTCAACTTTTCAAGTGGAAAAAGTTCTTTAACTCTTCAAATTGAAAGTCAAGTGACTTTCAGGACAGCCCCAGGTGTTGAAATCAAGCCTTCAGAAGGAGGGAGGCTGGAGGACGGCACAGGGAGGTTTTCATGGGCCGGGCCAGGAAATGGCATCTACTCCTCCTGTCCACATTTTATTGGGTTGGACTCTGTCACATGGGCCACTCCTAATGACAAGGGGACCTGGGGAACAGAGTTCAGCTGTGTGCCCAGGAGGAAATGGAGAACCCAAGTCTTGGTAAGCCCTTAGCAGTCTCTTCCCTGTAATGAGTTAGGATATTATGGGGAAACCCTAAACCTTATATTCCACTTTCAATGAAGAGGGATAATTCTAAACAATTTAAGTTATAGGAGGCCTCTTAGTTAATATTTAAAAGTTCTGTTTTTAGGGCTTTTCTGGACAAATAAAAAACTGACAGATAAAAATATTAACAACTGCAGTCATCTATATTAGGCTCTGGAGTCAGATAGACCTGGATTTGACTCTGGGCTCCCTGGCTTTGTAGCTGGTTGATCTGGGCAAGCTAATAAATTCTCTTAGCCTCAATCTCCTCATATGTAAATGGGTATAAGAATAATATCTACCTCGCAGAGGTGTTTTGAGTGAGAAAATACACATAGACTCTATACTACAGTGGTGAACACAGGGCCTGGCACAGTAAAGAATAAGCCTTGGTTACAGGACTCTATCACTGAGGCCCCAGATGACAATAGATACCACATTCCAAAGTAAGGTGTGAGACCACCATGTAGGACTTGCAAAAAGGAAGTGGGGGAAAGGAGCCGGGCAACTCTCAAACTGCTCTCTGATGTGAAGGGTGTGAGTTAGGAGGAGTTGGGGGAAAAGGTTGCTGCCAAGAGTCACACTCACTACCTCTGACAGGGGGCTTGAAGGTGCCTGACTTTAAAACCCTGAGGGGATGGATCACAACAGTGGCATCCAAACTGGAAAGGAAGAAGTTAAACTGTCCCTATTTGTAAATAACCTGATCTTATATATAGAAAACCCCAAAGGCTGCACCAAAAAACTGTTAGAAATAATAAATGAGTTCAGCAAAGTTGCTGTATACAAAATCAACATACAAAAATTAGTAACATTCTATACACTAACAACAAACTATATGAAAAAGAAATCAAGAACACAATCCCATTTACAATAGCATCAAAAAAAATTATTTAGAAATAAATTTAACCAAAGAGGGAGAAGATCTGTTCACTAAAAATATAAAATATTAACAAAAGAAAAAAGAAGACACAAATAAGTGGGAAGATATCCTGTGTTCATAGATTAGAAGAATTAATAGTGTTAAAATGCTCCCACTTCCCAAAACAATCTATGTAGAGTCAATGCAATTCTTATCAAAATTCCAATGACATCTTTCACAGAAATATAAAAAACAATCCTAAAATAATATGGAACCACAGAACAGCCTGAATAGCCAAAGCAATCTTGAGGGGAAAAACAAAAAGCTGGAGGCATCACACTACCTAATCTCAAAATATACTATAAAGCTACATTAATCAAAACAGTATGTCACCGGCATAAAAACAGACATATAGACAAATAAAAGAAAATAGAGGGCTCAGAAGTATATCCATGCATTTATAGTCAACTGATCTTCAACAAGGGTGCCAAAAACACACAATGGGAAAAGGACAGTCTCTTCAATAAATGATGTTGGGAGAACTGGATAACCACATACAGAAGAATGAAATTTGACCATTTTCTCCCACCATGTACAAAAATCAACTGAAAATGGATTAAAGACTTAAATACAAGATCTGAAACTGTAAAACTACTAGAAGAAAACTAGGGGGAAAGCTTCATAACATTGGTTTTGGCAAAGATTTTTTAGATATGACCTCAAAAGCACAGGTCAAAATAGACAAAAATAGACAAATGGGATTGCATCAAACTAAAAATCTTCTATACAGCAAGGAAAACAATCAACAGAGTGAAGAGACAACCTATAGAATGGGAGAAAATATTTGCAAACTGTATATCTGATAAGGGGTTAATGGCCAAAATATATAAAGAACTCAAACAACTCAATAGCAAGAACCCTGTTAAACAATGGGCAAAGAACCTGACTTGACATTTCTCAAAGGAAGACATACAAAGAGCAAACAGGCATGTGAAAAAATGCTCAACATTACTAATCATCCAGGAAATGCAAATCAAAACCACAAATGAGTATCACTTCACACCTGTTAGGTTGGCTATTATCCACAAGACAAAAGATAAGTGTTAGCAAGGATGTGGAAAAAATGGGAACCCTTGCAACACTGTCAGTGGGAATGTAAATTAGTACAGCCATTATGAAAAACAATGTAGTGGTTCCTGGAAAAATTAAAAATAGAACCACTATATGATCCAACAATCCCTCTTCAGGGTATATAGCCAATGGAAATGCAATCAGTATATTGATTGAAGAGATATCTGCACTCCCATACCTAAGTGCCTATCAATGGATGAGTGAATAAGAAAAATGTGATATATATATATGTGTATATATATATATATATATATACACACACACACACAGTGTAATACTATTCAGCCTTAGAAAAAGAAATCCTGTCATTTGGACAACATGGAGGAACTAGAGGGCATTATGTTAAGTGAAACAAGCCAGCCACAGAAAGACAAATACCATATGACCCCACTTACATGTAATCTAAAATAGTTGAACCCTTAGAAACAGAGAGTAGAATGGTGGTTACCAGGGACTGGGCAGGGGTAGAGTTTAGGGAGATATTGATACAAAATTTCAGTTAGACAAGAGGAATAATTTCAAGAGATCTATTGTATTATACAACATGTGACTATAGTTAATAACAGTGTATTGTATTGTTGAAGCTTCAACAACTCAGAGATTAGGGGCACCACAAACCCTACACAGTCGAAAATCCAAGTATAACTTTTGACTTCCTGAAAACTAAACTGCTAATAGCCTACTGTTGACCAGAAGCCTTACTGATAACATATAGCCAATTGCCATGTATTTTGTATGTTATATGTAGTATATACTATTCTTACAATAAAGTAATTAGAGAAAAGAAAATGTTAAGAAAGGGTTCAAGATCATGCCCTTAGAAAGGAGAGAAAGAAAAAAAAGAGAAAAAAGAAAAAAAGAAAAGGGGCCAGGCACTGTGGCTCACACCTGTAATCCTAACACTCTGGGAGGCCAAGGCAGAAGTATTGCCTAAGCTCAGGAGTTCAAGACCAGCCTGAGCAAGAGGGAGACCATCTCTACAAAAAATAGAAAAATTGGCCAGACATGGTAACACATGCCTGTAGTCTCAGCTACTCGGGAGGCTGAGGCAGGAGGATCGCTTGAGCCTAGGAGTTTGAAATTGCAGCGAGCTATGATGATGCCACTGCACTCTAGCCAGTGCAACAAAGTGAGATTCTGTTGCCGAAAAAAAAAAAAGAAAGAAAAACCCACATATATGTATTTAATATTAATTAAGTGGAAGTGAATCATTATAAAGGTCTTCATCTTTGTTGTCTTCATGTTGAGTAGGTGGAAGAGGAAGAGGAGGTCTTTCTTGGTCTTGCTGCCTCAGGGGTGGCAGAAGAGGAAGAAAATCTGTGTAAAAGTGGGCCCATGCAGTCCAAAACTGTGTTGTTCAAGTATCAACTGTACTTGAAAATCACTAAGAGAGAAGATTTTAAGTGTTCTCACAACCAAAAATGATAAGTGTGTGAGGTAATGTACATGTTAATTAGCTTGATTAGCCAACCCACAATATATGCGTATTTCAAAACATCATGTTGTACACCATAAATATGTAATTTTTATTTGTCAATTAAAAATATTTTTAAAACAACTTTTTTTTGACACAAGTTCTTGCTCTGTCACTAGGACTAGAGTGCAGTGGCATCACCAGAGCTCACTGTTACCTCAAACACCTGGGCTCGAATGATCCTCCTGCCTCGCCCTCTCAAGTAGCTGGGGTTACAGGTGCGTGCGACTACACTTGGCTAATTTTTTTATTTTTTAGGGGTCTTGCTCTTGATTAGGCTGGTCTTGAACTCCTGGCCTCAAGCAAACTTCCTGCCTCGGCCTCCCAGAGTGCTAGGATTGCAGGCATGAGCCACCACACCTGGCCAAAAATCACTTTTGAATTACTGTAAATGCCAAGTATAAACTGAAAAACTTACCAAAAGACAGAAATATAATATATTTACAGAAATATTACCTTTTTTGTTGTTATTGTTTAGTTCTGAAAGCATTTGGTTGAGCTACTGTTGTGGTAGCCAGATATTTACACTGTGTTCATTGGGAAGAAAGGTAGCAACCCTGAGCGGACTTCTCTCCAGAGGTTCCCAAAGCATTCCCTGGGACCCGATAGCCATAGGAACCAGCGTCATCCCACGCCTGGGCCTAGCTCGCTCTGGTCCACCCAGCCAACAGTCTGCAAAAAATGCTTAAAGCAGAGAAGACATTAACTTCACTCCGTGTGAGACCGCAATAACTTTCTGATCACCTGACAGTGAATATGTTAACTTGTTCCCACGCTCTCCTAGGGGCTCTATCATCCATTGACTGTATCCTCTAATTCCACTGACAGTGTTACAGGAAATTACTCTCAGAACACCAGAGCTACAGAGCCCCATCAGCACTCTGTCTCTTCAAAGCATCCAGTCTCAAACCTCCTTCTTGGTGAGACAGCGGATCCTGCTTTGGTTAACCTCTGCCCAGACTGGCTACCTAATTGCAGTACAAAATGGCCCCTGTTGGAAAAGTATCTATAATTTCAAGGCAGCATCAGCAGACCATTGAACCGAGCGGGAAGCCCTTCCACACACGGGCCGAGGGCCCAAGAGGCCGGCCCAGAGCTCCAGCCCCCACCTCCGAAGCGCTGGTTTGCCCTTGACCTCTGAAGAACTTCCTGAGTGGTACGGCCTCTAAGCTGGTTGGAAGTGTGGACGTGGGCTTCATTGTGAAACCATCTTTATTTAGGTGCGAGTTTGTCACTTTCTTCTGATTCCAGACGTGCAGGTTCTGAGCAGGGAACCCTGCTTCCTGAGCAGAGAATCTCTGGCTTCCTCCAAACTGGCTCTGGGCACCGGTTGCCATAGGCCTGGTGGCCTCTCTTCTACCAGCAATGGCTTCCCCAGCCCGTGGCCTGCAGGCCGGGAAGGCAGTGAGGCAGCCCCGTGTACATGTTAAACACAGGTACACTCCAAGAACAAGTCAGGCCCCATGTTGCCAGGTGTTCAGATTTCCAAGAGAATACAGATTTTTATGTGAAATCTCCCTAATTTTAAAATGTTGACAACTAAACAAATTTTGTAAAAGAAAACTGTGCAAGCAAAACAAAAGATGTCTGTGAGCCCTATTTGGTTGTGAGCTGCAGTTTGCGTCTTGGTGTCACCTGAGGGTTCCCTCTGCAGCACCTCGCCTCTGCTGTTTTCCAGTGTTTTTAACTCAAAATAAGCCACATGCCAAAGCAGCACGCTTTGGGTGGCACATCCTGAACTCCCTCACCCACCAAGAGGGCTGTACTTTCTCCCCCCACAGTTGCTGCTGGGTTCCAGAACATTACAGACGTGCATGGAGCCACTCTTAGGATGTATGTGTGTCCCCCAGAAGCAGAGAAGGCCCCGGGGGTACAGTGGTGTCTTCGATTGCCGCATTAGTGGGGGGACCTTACCAGATGACACTCCTGGAGGGGAGGGTGAGAGGAGAAGTGTGGACATCGTAACAGGGTGGAAGAGAGGCTGGTCTTAGATGAAGCCGGATGCCCTGGGTAGCTGGGGGCTGGTGGTGAGGGGTGTGGCTGGTGGAACAAGGGTGGTAAGAGGAGAGGGAGACAGAACCTGGAAGGGATGTACCAGGAGGGAGGCCTCCATGGAGAGGGACCAGTAAAGACGAGCCCGCCCACTCGCAGTTTCGCCCAAGGCTGTCCCTCCATGTTGAGAACTGGTCACAATGATGGCCTTTCGGGCCCCCCTAGAGAACAGTACTCCCTTCCAGGCGTTCCCCGGCTGTGCCTCAGAGTCAGCCAGCTGGGCAGACCGGTGTCTCTCTTGTGCAAGAAGCACAAGGCAGTTTCCTGCCCTGCAGCCCCGCCGCTGGCCGCCCAGAGCAGGCTGCAGGACTGGCTGCCTGTGAAACCCTGAGAGGAGCAAACACTTGTAGGATTTGTTCATACCTCCCTTTGTGGGTTTCTATTTGCCGAATTCCACGTTCCCAGGAAGTGCCCTGAGCAGTCTGAATAACACAATAGCTCTTGTCGGGGTGTGGACGGACTGGGGAGAGGGCACGACTCTGTGGAGGTCCTGATAGACACCATGAATAGCAAAGGCAGCTGGACACCCTTCCTTCCCAGAGCAGCGCTGGTACCTGGGGTCGGTCCTAGTGGGAGCCCAGCGGGGCCAGAAAGGGAGGGCAGGAGCTGGGAGAGCAAGCGGCTGACCCCGCCGCAGGCCCAAGGTGGCAGTTTCTCCAGCCTAGACCTCAGAACTGGGATGTCAGGATGAAGAAGTCCACGCCCAGGCAGGCTCGTGCTGGCTGTCATCCTCGCAGGAGACCTGAGCTTCCAAGGAGGCTCAACAGTTCTGGGACCCTCTATTGTTTCTTAGATTCTGGGGCTCAGATAAGTCACCAGGATTTCTTCAGACCACATAAGGCCATTGTCAATGGACACCAAAAATGTTTAACCTGTTCATACAAAATGAGCTTCAGTAGATTAAAACCCGAAATGATTTTGGGGTGGACAGTGACAGATGTTGTACGTATCCTTATAACTGGACTGGTTGATAATGTCTTTCTAAATATCTATCTGTGCAATATGAAGCCAAAGGAAAATTTGGCAACCACAGTATCTTGCAGATTCAAAGTAGACGAAGTATATTTTCTTGCCTAAATAATCCAGTGTGGTTTTGAACACTGAATTTATTAACCATGCAGATTTTAACTTTCAGTCTAAGTTGTATAGATCCGTGGCAAATATTTACACTAGAGATAACTTGCTTTCTGAAACATTTTAGCGGAAAGATGTACAGCAGTCCCCCGCTCCACAGTTTTACTTCCCATGGTTTCAGTGACCCATAGTCAACCACGATCCAAAATATTACACACAATAAGAGATTTAAAGAGACAGAAGAGAAAGAGAAACCACATTTCCTTAACTTTTATTAGAGTATATTGTTATGATTGTTCTATATTACTATTACTTATTGTTAATCCCTTACTGCGCATAGATATGTATGTACAAGTTCAGTACTATCTGTGGTTTCAGGCATCCACTGGGGGTCTTGGAACATATCCCCCACAGGTAAGGGGGGACTACTGTATATACTTAATATATTTGTTTTAATTGTTTTTTAAATCAAGAGTAAAAGAATGGATTCTTACAGCTTCTCAGATGATGTTTTGCGTACGCCTTGCCTACAAAGCAATGCAGAATTTCCACTAATTAACTAAGGTAGCTCTAAATGCACTACTTAGAATTGTAAAGGTCAACTGTACTAATTATGCATAATTGTGCCCGTGTGTAAAGGCACAGAGGGGAGGGCAGGGGAGAAGGGAGGGAAGAGCCGTTGTCTCAGACAGGTGAGACAGGCGTCCCCAGGCGGCAGAGGCACCTCTTGAAACAGACAGGTGTGGGCAAGGCCACCTTTTTCCAGGCCACAAGAAAGCAGTCCATGACTCAATCTCATTGTGACTGTCTCCAGGTGTACTTGTCAAAGAGATACTCTGCTATGTCAGCATCTGCGATTCCCTCTTTTGCAAGTTAGCTGTGGCGATTTCACCTGCACTTTCAGATAACGGGCATGAGGGGGTCTGTCACGTGGGTGGTCTGTGTCTGGAGCTGCTTGTGCTGTTACCGCAGTGACTGACTCACATCCCCCAGTGCAACACAGACCTCATGGCTTCAGCCCTTTGTTTCAGTTGCCAGGTTCTGACATCTCTAAAGCAAGATTTGGCCTCTTTGCTGATTTTGCACCAGTTCTTTAGCCTGTTATCTCTCCTTCGGGGACTGAAGAAGAAATTATTTCACAAGGTGCTTCAAAGTCATAGCTTCCCATCAGAGCAGCCAGGCACGATGACGGTAGGTGTCAGAAGCATGGAGGTCCATGCTGACCTGGGCACTGGTGGGTGCCTCCGAGTCCTGAGGGTAGTCCTGGAGCACCTATTCGAGGGGTGCTGTTGGCCTGGAGGGTGGCTGAGAGGAGGGGGCAAGGGAGGCCTGGAGTGGAGTGGGGAATGGACGCAGGTCTCAGGGCAGTTCCAGGGGTCCAGGCACAACTGCAGCAGGAAACCGAGGCAACTCTCTACACTGAGATTTGCCCAAACCATGGTGAGTTTTCTTTATACCATTGATTTTAACTTCTACCACCCAGAGGCATACTCTGTATATTGCCAAAAATATTGTAGAACTGAAAACACAAAATATGAATTTACAAAGAACCAATAAGATCCAACTGTATGTGCCATGTCTATTAGTTACTTATTGCTGTACAGCAAAGCTCAGTGGCTTAAACAAATACAGATATTTATCACCTCACACAGATTCTGTAGATCAGGAATTTGGGAGCAGCTTGGCTGGGCTGACCGAGCTGCACGTCTCTCGGGAATTCCTGTCGAGATGTCAGCTGTGGCTACAGTTATCTGAAGGCTTTCCTGGGCAGGAGGGTCTCCTTTCAAGACGGTTCACTGACGAGCCTGGCAAGTTGGTGCTGGCTGTTGGCATCAATTCACTGCCACGAGGACCTCTCCGTAGGGTGACCCAGATCCTCACAACCTGGAGGCTGCCTTCCCCCAGAGAGAGTGACCCAATAGAGAGCCGGAAACCACGATGTCTTTTACAATCCAGCCGTGGAGGCCACACTCCGTCACTTCTGCAGAATCCCATTGCTTACGCAGGATTGGTTCCCCTATTTGCCGTGGGAGGGGATGACACAAAAGTGTGGGAAGGGGAGGCAGGGATCATCGGAGTCTGTCACTGGAGAAAGACTGCCACACCATGGAAAATGCATGCCTGTACAAGAACATACTTAGCACAAGTGCATTCTTGGGGAGAATGATCAACTGATATTTTCAGAAAATGCAATTTTGCTCAAGTCTCAACTCCTTCATCCTGCATTTGAACCAGAAATATTTGTAGCAGAAGTGACTGAACTCTACTTTCTTTTCTGCTTTCCACCCATGTCTGTGACCAAAGCTTCATGAAATGCTCAAAGGTGAGACTGGCAGGGGTAAAGAGAAGCAGGAACACCCACCTTCTCTTTTCTTTCGACTCACTACAAGGTACATTGCCACATGCTCGAAAATACCATCAGGATAAAAGGTTGCTCTTAATCAATAAATCAAAGCTAAGAAATAATTCAAATTCAGTTGTAATATAAAGACCAAAGGAGCAATTTGCTAACATCGCACAGATCAGGAGTGGTAACATCAAACTCAGAGAAGTGAAAGCAGAGAGAGGGATGAAGAACAAAAATATTCTGATAACAACAAAGTCACTTTCCCTCGGTGTGACCGGGAATTTTAAGCCATGGTGGCCCAAGTGAGAAGGGGTAACATTGTTATCTTCTGCCAAGTAGGAGGGCAGCCAAGGAGACTTTCCTTTTAATTAAATGCAGTCAACGTTTATAGCACAATGACTGGGTGCTCATTACCTGCAGAGGAAATCCAGGAAGAAACATGGTCCCAGGGCTCAGGGGGCTTGGACTTTAGGGCAAGAGATAGACACAGGCACAAGTAAGTGGACACGAGAGCCCACAGGGAAGTCTAGACAAGGGATTGTGGGGGTGCTGAAAGAGGATGACCCCAAGGAAGGCTTCCTAGAAGAGGCGGCCATTTAGTGGGGCATGGCAGGATGCACAGGAAGCTAAGGAACAGGGCCAAGGGAGAGAGGGAATGGGAAGCAGAGCAATTTTAATGGGAGAGCTGGAACAATGAGACAGAGGTTGGCAAATGCAGGCTGTGTTTGGAGAACAGACCCCATCTGGACTCCAACTAGAGTGAAGGGTTAGAAGTAGTCACGGGTAGAAGGCTGTTCTTGATGGGAGAAGAGACTGAGAGGGGACAGTGGGACCAGAACATGAGAGTTTGTTAAAACCTGAATTTATTCATAAGCAATGCAAGTCATATCACCAAGGTTCAAATGCCAGCTCTGCCACTGAGCAGCTGTGTGAAGTTGAGCAAGTTACTTAAACTCTCTGTACCTCAATGTCTTCATCTGAAAAAGGGGATGATAATAGTACCTACCTCCTAAGGTTATGAGATTAAATGACTTCATATATGTAAAGCCTGGAACTCTATCCCATCCTCATCATCATCTTCTTCATCGTCATTAGTTTAGGGAGATGACTATGGCAGCTCTGTGAATGGAAAGTAGGAACAAACCTGTGAAATGTTGCAAAACTAGAATGGAAAGGACTAATGACAATGTGGGAGGAGTCCAAATTATGGCTAAGTTTCCATTCCCAGTAGAACTAAGAAGATAGAGATTGTACTGGTCATGATAAACAAAGAAAAGTTGAAGGAAGAAATTAAACCCCCAAATCCCAGCGTTAATATAGTAATGAACTCTTTGTCATCTATGATACACGGCCAACACTGATTACTGGAAGGTTTTGCTCCACCCAGTCTCTCAGGGACCGAGGCTAATAGAGACCCTACCATCTTAGAGTTACACTTCTGGAGCAAGTAGCATCCTTGGTCATCATGACAGAGGAAAAGATCATTGGAGGGTCTCAGACAAGCTTTTAAATGCTTTAGCCCAGATGCGATTCATGTCATGTCTGCTCACAGCCCACAGACCAGAACCGGCGCATGGCCCTACCTAACTGTAGGTGGGCAGGGCTTTCAGAGGGAATCACATGGCTATTTAGTGAGCCATGAATGCCTCTGCCACAGAATGAATGGGTTGGACAGGGAATTGTATTTGGTTACGATGGTGTATTAGTTTGCTAGGGCTGCCATGGCAAAATACCACAGACTGGGTGATTTAAACAACAGAAATTTGTTTTCTCACAGTTCTGCAGGCTGGAAGTTCAAGATCAGCAGAGGCAGGCGTGGCTTCTCTTGAGGACTCTCTCCTGGGCTTGCAGATGGCCGCCTTCTCTCTGTGTCCTCACGTGGTCTTTCGCTGCGCATGTGCACATCCCTGATGTCTCTCTCTGTGTCCAGATTTCCTCTTCTTATGAGGACACCAGTCAGATTGGATCAGGCTCCACTCTAATGGCTTCATTTTAATTTAATCTTCTCTTCAAAGGCCTTATCTTCCAATACAGTCACATGCTGAGGTATTGGGGTTAGGACTTCAACATATAGATTTGAGGAGAGGGAGGGTCACAGTTCAGCCCCTGACAGATGCGTTGAGTATGACCTAACTGAAGAATTCATCTAACATTTATCTTGAGAATAAACCCTGTTTGTAGATGTTGCGAAGTTTTACCCTAAGTCAAATGAGTCCGTCCAACCTAAGGAATAGTGATCACAAATGTTATTTCTGTTCAGTTTTTGACAGAAGCAACAAGTTAAATTTTCTACACATGAAACAAAATGAAAACTTTCTCTTACAGAAATTTTTCTTACAGATGTCTGACATCTGCAATATGTAAATGTGAACAAAGAATGAGGCTCACTCACAGCTGCGAAATAAGTAATGGATTTAGCCTGGCATTCCCTAAAGAAATTGAGGCTCCAGTGCTGATCCTAATTAAAATAAAACTAATCTCAGTGTCATACAGTAAACATTGACAAGAGGTAGCATGTCCGTGGTGATTTCCTTACAGCCCTCACTAACCCGCAGTTGGAATCTCTGTTGTTTGCCATGGCTCAGTCTACATGTGCTGCCAACATTTGGAAGAACAATTTCAAATGTGATCATGCAAAGTAAGCAAAAAACAGACAGATATGATTGAATTTTTCTCTTTTCATTCCCCTGTTTTAACAGCCAGAAAAATAGCCAGTAACTAGAACTATAAAAAGTACCTTATAAACTTTCAATGAAACTCCAAGCAGGTAAAATATTTTCCTCCCGCACTGTTTTTTCAAAGGCAGACAGACAATACACGGAACACACTGTGAGCCACGGTTCTGAAATACAATGAGTCCAGGTTCCCTCTTGGATGTTTTTCCACAGTGGGCTCTCAAGGATGCTGTAAAATCTTCTCTAACAGCTTCTCTTTCTGCCTCATACAATTCAGCACTTGATTCTTTAACCTTGTACTAATGGTCCCTGTGTATAAGTTGCCTCCCCTACTTTAAGGGGAAAATATTCACACATTTTACCTCTCTTGTAATGCCTCTGACGAGGTGGGACATAGCCGGCCCATGGGAAATCTTTATTACTACATTAGGGGATAGTTTGCATGCTATAAAATACACCAGTGTTCTAGGTCAGTAGCTTTCAAGCCTTCAAACACTACTTTCCACCAATCAATTAAATTTTCCCTCCCCTCCCCAGGGAGTTTGACCAAAATCAACCCCCCACCCCTTAAACAGCAAGGGAGACAAGAGATCCAGGCCAGTCTAAGAGCCAGGAAGGCCCTGCTGAACACGCCTGTCTTGCTAGTGCGCACCTTCCTGCAGTATTTGTGCAGGTCTTCTGTGTTGTAGGTCCAACAGCACCCCTGGACTCCCCTAACCACCACCAAATGCATATCCAGCTGGCCCTTGAACAACACGGGATTAGGCTACCCTGATCCACTTATACGTGGATTTATTTTCACCTCTGCCACCCCTGAGATAGCAAGCCCAACCCCTCCTCTTCCTCCTCCCAGCCTACTCAATGTGAAGACAAAGATGATAGCCCACTTCCACTTAAAGAATAGGAAACATATTTTCTCTTCCTTATGATTTTCTTAATAACATTTTATTTTCTCTAGCTTACTTTATTGTAAGAATACATATAACATACAAAATATGTTAATCCACTGTTTATGTTATCAGTAAAGCTTCTGCTCAACAGCAGGCTGTTAGTAGTTTAGTTTTGGGGAATCGAAAGTTACACACAGATTTTCGACAGTGGGAAACGGTTGACACCTCTAACTCCTGCATTGCTCAAGGCTCAACTGTATACACTCACAGCTGCAGCATGTCATAAAAATTTGTTTATGGGAGACTGAGTGTAGCACTGAATGTCCAAGAATCCACCTTTTAGAGGGATGGGTAGATAAATCAGGTACAGGGAGAAGGAACAGGAATCCTATCATGGTTAGACTTGGAGAACAAACAAGAGCCAATTTTGGCAACTGTTATAAAAACCTCAGGTCCAAACCAAGTGACACCTTTACCTTGTTGAAAATAACCAGGCCACGTGACTTCCCACATCATCCCCTGGTCTCTGAGCAGTCAGGAAGTCTTCCCAGAGGATGGGTGGAAGACAAGACTGCAAGCAGGCGGGTTAGGAGGTCCTTTGTGGCTGCAACTCAGGCAAGAGGAGATGTCCCTGGAACTAAGCTGCAGGGAACAGAACAGAGGGGACAGAACCGAAGATATCAGGGGGCTAGAACTGATGGGATTCCACAACTGGCTGGCTGTGGGGAGGGACATGAAGGAGAGAGGGAAGGGACGAGTCAGAGATGACCCCCTCCCAGCATTCTGGTCCTGCGGGTTCCATTTGTAAGACTGAGAAGGGAAGAGGGGAAGACTTTGGTGTTGATTTCTGTCTTGGGCAGGTTATGTAGGAAGTTCCTCTCAGAAGAATCTTAAAGATAATAAAGTAAATGGAATGTGGCTGAGCAGAAACTTAGAGCTGGGAATCACGGTGGCTACAGCCAGGGTATGGACAGGCTCTCTCGGGGGAAATGCGTGCCTTTCGACACTCCATTTGGGGATGGCATTCAGAAGTGAGTTCTGCTGGTAACTCTTCACATCACTGAGATTTTGTATTCTTTTTTCTAGCTTTGAGCAGATATATTAAGACATCTTACCATATCACTACTGGGAGAAACAAAAGCCAAGGCTGAAACTAATGTATGATAGGCTCATTCTCTGTCTTGCTGACTGAAGTACTGTCCCGAGGAATAACTGTTTTGTTTTGTTTTGTTTTGTTTTTTTGAGACAGAGTCTCACTCTGTTGCCCGGGCTAGAGTGAGTGCCGTGGCGTCAGCCTCGCTCACAGCAACCTCAAACTCCTGGGCTTGAGCAATCCTCCTGCCTCAGCCTCCCGAGTAGCTGGGACTACAGGCAAGCACCACCATGCCCGGCTCATTTTTTCTATATATTTTTAGTTGGCCAATTAATTGCTTTCTATTTATAGTAGAGATGGGGTCTCGCTCTGGCTCAGGCTGGTTTCGAACTCTTGAGCTCAAATGATCCGCCCACCTCGGCCTCCCAGAGAGCTAGGATTACAGGCGTGAGCCACCGTGCCCGGCCGAGGAATAACTGTTGATGTCATTGCATCACCATCTGTATTGGACACCTCTTACCACTTGAACTTTCTCTGCCTCTCCTGCCTCTTATTTCAGCCTCCACAGGAACGCCAGCTCTGGGACAGCTCCTGCCAGTTTCACCCAGGTACAGCCAGACCTGCAGCTCAAGCCTCTCACCACCCAGACCAGAGCCTGTCTGTTGACAGCACGGAGCGGGATGCCTTCAGAACCCACTTAGTGCTTGTGCATGCCTAACCTGGAAGATGGGGGAGTTAATACCTTAGAGGACAAAGCTATGATCTATGGGACAGAAGTTGGCAGACAGTTCTTCCCCCTTGTTCCCCTGATGGACAGTCTTGAGATACATTTAATATGGCTCCTTGGGGGGTTCCATAAGATCCAGCAACAATTTGACCACTGCTGCAGGCCACTCAACAATACAGCCTTCCTTCTTTCCCTGGGATCACACACCCCAGTAAGATCCTCATACATACACCTATTACTCAGCCTCCACTCTCTGCAAAAACCAGGCTAGCACACATCTTAGAGAAGGAAGCAAGTAAAGAAACAAAGAATCCAGCCACAGTGATACACACCTGTAGTCCCAACTACTTGGGAGGCTGAGGCGAGAGGATGGCTTAAGCCCAGGAGCTCTGGGCTGTAGTAGGCTCTGCCCATCAGGTGTCTACACCAAGTTCAGCATCAATATGGTGACCTCCCAGGAGCAGGGGACCGCGAGGTTGCCTAAGGAGGGGTGAACAAGCCCAGGTTGGCAATGGAGCAGGTCAGAACTTCTGTGATCATTAGTGGGATCACACCTGTGAATAAGCACTGCACTCCAGCCTGGGCAACATAGCGAGACCCCATCTCAAATAAATAAATTAATAAGAAACAAAGCAATCAACTTGCTTTTAGTCATTCAACCATATGGGAAAGGGAAAGAAGGTGACATCCCTGTTGGGCTATGTAGTACTAACACGTTCTGAAAGTAGATTTTTGTAACCCAGGTAAAATTATTTCCAGCAAAGGCAATAACCTATGAGATATGCAACATGTTTCTTTTTCAGGCTTATATTCCTAAATTCATTATTTCAAAATGTATGTATCCGACAACCAATTCAACTGTTCATTGATAGAATAAATTCATTTCTTTTTCTTCACCTCTGTTTTTCTTTCCATGTTAATTTATTCCTTCCTTTGACTGGTCATACTAAGAACCAGCAGCTTCTACAACGTCCCCAGACATAGGCTCCAGGTAGCCACATAACTGGGGGGAGGCCGTAGTCAAAAGCCCACCCGACGGCTCTCGTCCCTGATCCTTTGGGAAAGAAGCAGGTAGTGTAGAAACCAGGGAACCAAGGAGACCCATCACCAGCCAGCCATGGGGTGGGCCCTGCCTGTCTGAGGAAGCACAGAGAGGACTTTCAGGCAGAGGGAGACACGTCGGGACCCCTTCCTGGACAGGAAGTTAATATTGACTCATTCAGCGTAATGCACACCCACCATGCGCTAGAGACCACATTGCTGAGCAATACAGACATCTTCCTGCCTTCACCGATCTTAACCATAACCTCACTGACCTATCAGTTTTTTTGTGGTGAGAACAGTTAAGATCTATTCTCTTAGCGATTTTCAAGTATACATCATTGTTAACTGCAGTCACTATGCTATACGATAAATCTCCAGAACTTAGTCCTCCTATATGACTGAAACTTTGCACCTTTGACCAACATCTCCCTGCTCCCCTTCTCCAGCCCCTGGTAACCACCGTTCTACTCTCTGCTTCTCTGAGTCCAACTTTTTTAGATTCTACATGAGATCATATGGTATTTGTCTTCTGTGCCTGGCTTATTTCACTTAGCATAATGTTCTCCAGGTTCATCTGTGTCACTGCAAATGACAGGATTTCCTTCTATTTTAAGGGTAAATAATGATCCATCATATATACACCACATATACGTGCGTGCACGTGTGTGTGTGTGTCAAATTTTCTTTATCTATTCATCTTTTAATGGACACTTCGGTTGGTTTCATGTCTGGGCTATTGTGAATAATGCCACAGTTAACATGAGAGTGCAGATATTTCTTCCACGTACTGATTTCATTTCCTTTGTGTATGTACCCAGCAGTGGGATTGCTGGATCATATGGTAGTTCTACTTTTAATATTTAAAGAAACCTCCATACTGTTTTCCATAATGACCATACTAATTTCTTAATACATTCCCACCAACAGTGTACAAGCATTCCTTTCTCTCCACAGCCTTGCCAGCACTTGCTATCTTTTGTCTTGTTTTGATAATAGCTATTCTAACAGGTGTGAAGTAATATCTTCTTGTGGTTTTGATTTACATTTCCCTGATAATTAATGATGCTGAACAGTTTTTCATATACCTATTGGATCTTTGTGTGTTGTCTTTTAAGAAATGTTTATTCAGGTCTTTTGCCCGTTTTTTAAATTGGGTTACTTGTTTTCTTGCTATGAGTTGTTTGAGCTCCTTATATATTTTTATATTAACTCCTTATCAGATGTATAGTTTGCAAACATTTTCTCCCATTCTGTAGGCTGTCTCTTCACTCTGTTACTTGTTTCCTTGGCTGTGAAGATGCTTTGTAGCTTGATGCAATCCCATTTGTCTACTTTTGCTTTTGTTTCCTGTGCTTTTGGGGTCATATCCAAAAAATCTTTGCCAAAACTAAGATTGTGAAGCTTTCCTCCATGTCTTCTTCTAGTAGTTTTACAGTTTCAGGTCTTACATTTAAGTCTTTGATCCATTTTCAGTTGGTTTTTGTACATAGTGTGAGATAAGGGTATGTGGTTATCCAGTTTTCCCACCACCATTTATTGAAGAGACTAAGAGACTGTCCTTTTATCATTGTGTGTTCTTGGCACCCTTGTTGAATAGCAGTTGACTGTAGATGCATGGATCTATTTCTGGGCCCTCTATTTTCTCCACTTGTCTATAAACCTGTTTTTATGACAGTATCATGCTCTTTTGGTTACTATT